>JANCYU010000064.1:0-169929 GCA_026122205.1 Galdieria yellowstonensis
CCTAATAAACCCTAATAAACCCTAATAAACCCTAATAAACCCTAATAAACCCTAATAAACCCTAATAAACCCTAAATAAACCCTAAATAAACCCTAAATAAACCCTAATAAACCCTAATAAACCCTAAATAAACCCTAAATAAACCCTAAATAAACCCTAATAAACCCTAATAAACCCTAATAAACCCTAAATAAACCCTAATAAACCCTAAATAAACCCTAATAAACCCTAATAAACCCTAATAAACCCTAATAAACCCTAATAAACCCTAATAAACCCTAATAAACCCTAATAAACCCTAAATAAACCCTAAATAAACCCTAATAAACCCTAAATAAACCCTAATAAACCCTAATAAACCCTAATAAACCCTAATAAACCCTAGGAAAACCTAGGAAAACCTAGGAAAATCTAAGAAAACCTAAGAAAACCTAACAACCTTGTAAACCTGTCAGCCACTTACCCATCTTCCAAACGCATCTATCTGGTGATGTCGTAGAAATCATTATTACTTTAGTAAGAGTACCTGTCTCAGCTTTGTCGCAGGTACTTACTGCTTAATTTTTTTAAGCCAGCTTTATTTTTTTAACCCAATTAAACTTGATGGTACCATAGTTGCACTATGCATTAGTGGATTAGTGGCGTCTCTCAGACTCTTGGGTGGTGCTTTTTCTTCAAGAATTGCAGTAACTCATTTTTTTGTTTGCTTTCATTGCAATACAATAGCTGTGATGGCACGTATTTTTTGGACCTTCTTAATACAATTCGATTACTTGGAGGCGATGAAGCTACTTTGGCGTGGTATGCATCTTGACTATTGTAAAGATTTTGTACCCAACGCCGTCCTTGGTTAGTAAAAGCTGTTGCAGTGTCATCTCGTTTGGATACCCATTGATTCTTGCCTTCATCGTACAGTTATTACTCGTCTAAACTTTACTAAATTGTCTTGGCGAATGGTACCTCTTCGTCAATGTGTTTTAACCATTTGCGGCGATAGCAGCTCCCTTTTGTGTGTACAAACTATATAGGGTAAGCGTTTAGATAGCACTTTTACCTTAATTCTAAATAGGTTTCTAGAGTTGCATTTGTCAAAGTATCATTGGTTGTTTCGTAAGTAGCACCAGGAGCTAGTTGAGCCTAAATTGAAATCCATTGCTGCAAATCGTTGGGACGGTTGCCATTACTATTGCTTTTTGGTCAGGTGAATATGTTCCAAAGCCTATATTGTCATTTAATCATTATGCCTCTTCATTTTGAGTAGACAACTCTGAAATGTCGTGCAATAATCGTGATTTAATTAAAAAAGGGCCTTGATAATATTTAGTGTTCCATGCATTACTTCGTTGTAATGCTATAATGGTTACTGTATCGTAAGTTGGTTTATTGCCAACAACGTCCAATGAGAAGGTACTGCTGAGAGTTTTTGCATGATTGAACTAGTACAGTTCAATTTAGCTTTTTTGTCGTGCTTTTGAAAAATTTGCATTTAAGCTATACCCATTGTTATGTTTTTATAATATGTGCAGGGTTCCATTTCTATAATTTAATTTGAATATAATTTTTACTGGAGCACAAGCATATCAAATGAGAAAAGTGAGATTGGTTGAACAAATGGCTTACACGAAGAAGCATTGGGGTCTCTAAACAGTTGTCATCAATTGTTAGAACTGGTTGAGAGGTTTCCATTATGAAGGGTTATATTGGTCATTATGGTGCATTACAATGCCTCTAGTGTCAGTGAAAGCTTCATTCTCCATATTACAATTCCAGGACTCTGAAAAGCAATGAAGTAACCACGAATTGATTATAGTAAATCTTGAATGCCCAACAGTGGTGGATAAATGTAACTTATTGAGTCAACAGTTGCCCAACAATCCTCAATTTGATTTTACCACTCTGGATTCATTCACGATTGAGCTGCTGCAGTGCCTTGTTACTTTTGAGTGATGATTTTCTGCTGAAAGGATCGTCATTATCGTTTGTTTCTGTACTTTTATTGTAGTACAATACCTCTAATGCCATGTACTCATTAGGCCTCGAAATTGCAAGTTGAAGACTATGTAACAATAAAACAACCTTGGCATACTGTAAAATGTACTTTGACTATTGTGAAGATTTTTTGTGGAACACCATCAAAACCCGATAAAAGCTGTTGCAGTGTTGGCTCGTTTGGATACCCACTGATGCTCGTCTCGTTTGTACAATTATTTGTCTATACTTTACTGCATTGACTCAGTGCATGGTACTTCTTCCCTAATGCGTTTTAACAATTTGCGGCTACGCCATCTACCTTCCGTTGTGTTTTATAAACTATGTAGGGTAAGTGTTTTTTGTGTTATTCTTAATTCTAAATGTGTGATTAGAGTTGCAATTGTCAAATTGTCATTGGTTGTTTCTGTGTTGCACGAGGTGTTACCCGTTTCTAGACTGTTCAAATCCATTGTTGCGAAGCGCTGAGATTGCCAATACTATCTTTTTGTCATTTAATTCTTATCAAACCTATTGTGTCATGTAAATGTCATGACTCTTCATTTTGAACGGACTACAATGGAATGCGGTGCAAGAACAGTGATGTAATTTGAAAAGTTCCTTGACATTACTTAGTATCTTGTGTCTAGTTTTGTCGGAACGCTATAATGGGCATGGCAGTGTAAGTCGGTTTGTTGACGATGTTGTCCAATGAGAAGGCATTTCTGTGGTTTTGCCATGGTTGTACTCGTATAGCTCAATGCCCCTTTTTTGTAATGCTATTTAACAATTTGCGTTTAAGCTACATTCTTCTTTATGTTTCTGTACTATGCGCATTGTTCCGTTTCTATAATTTAATTTGACTGTAATTCTAACTGTATCACAAGCGTAGCAAAGGACAAAAAAATCAATGATTGAAAATTGTCTTGCACGAGGAAACAGAGGGGTCTCCAAACAGTCGTAATCTATTGTTAGAACCGGCAGAGAGATTTCCATTAAGGAGTGTTTTTTGGTCAATTTGATGTACCACAATGCCTTTCGTGTCATTCAAAATATGACTTTCCTTATTACAAATCCAGGGATTCTGAATAGCAGCGAAGTGACCTTAAATTGACTGTAGTAATTCTTCTGTACCCAATACTCGTGGGTATATGGAATCTATTGCTGTCAAAGCCTGTTCGGTTGCCCAATGATTCTCAATTTGATGGCACCCTCTTGGTTTATTCGCAATTTAGTTGATGCAGTGCCTTGTATCTTTTGTGTAATGGTTTTCTGGTGAAAGAGTGGCAATCTTTGTGTTTTCTCTGAAACATTAGTGCAGTACAATACCTGTGGTTCCATTTAATCATGTCTTTTTACTACAGGTCAAAAACTCTGAATTAATGATGCTACCTTGATCTGATCTAAAATATACTTTGACAACCGTAAATCTTCTTTGCCAACTAAAGTCGTAGATTGATATGGCTATTACTGTGTTGGCTCGTTTTTATACCAGTGGATGCTCGATTTGACCGAACAATTATTCATCTATCTTGATTGGATTGACACAGTGCATTGCATCTTTTTCTTAATGCCACTATTTCCCTCTATTGTGTGTTTTATGAACTATAGATTCGAAATGTGTGACATGCGTAGCAGTGCTCCAAAATGCATTGGTTGAATTGTTGCACACAAGGAATCAGTTATTTCTACACAGTTCTGATCCATCGTTGTAAACAGAGGAGAGGATTGCAATGAAGATATTTTTGATGGTATCACTGTTGGTTAATGCATAATCGAACTAATGCAGCACCTCGTACCCCTCGTGTGATGGCTTTTGCTTGGTGCATAGCCATTTATCATGCTTTTTCGTATTTTTATTGCATGTAAAAACCATGTAGTGGCATGTTTTTATTATGCCTCTCCGTTACAAGTTGACGAATTTGAAACGTTGAACCAATCTTGATATAACTCAAAATATGTTTTGACCAGTGTGAAAATTTTACGCCCAGCGTCATCGTTGATCGCTACAACCTATTGCAATTTTAGCCCGCTTGGTTGCCCAACGATGCTGGATTTGATCGTACAGTTAGCCTACTATTCTTTGTTGGATGGACTCAGTGCTTGGTGACTATCTCTTAACGTCTCTGTAAAATTTGTGGCTACAGTATTTTTCTTTTGTTGAGTTTTATAAACTACAATGGTAAGCTTTTTAATTTATTATTAAGTTAATTCTAAATGTGTGACTAGCGGATCAATTGTCAAAGAAGCATTGGTTGTTTCGTGACTTGGACAACGAATCGGTTGTTTCTAAACAGTTCAAATTTATTGTTGCAAATCATAGAGATGATTGCCATTCTTATTGGCTTTGGTCTTATGAACGTGTAAGAAAGCCTGTAGTGTTATGTTGTCATTATGCCTCTTAATCACGAATCGACAATTCATAACTGCCATGCAATACTAGCGGTATAACGAAAAAAAAGTACCTCGACAATGCTTTGTACTCCGTAGCTATTTTGTCGTAACGTTATAATGGTTAATGCAGTGTAAGTTGGTTTGTTGCTAAAGGCGTCCAACGAGAAGGCAATTCTGTAAGTTTATGCATAACTGAACTAGTACAGTTCCATGTGCATTTTCTGTACTGCTTTTTAACAGTTTGCTTTTACTCTACATCTTTCTTTATATATTCACACTTTGGGCCGGGTTTCTTTTCGATAATTTAATTTTATTATAACCGTAAAGAACAGAAAACCATTGTAGAACCGATGTTTGCACGAGGAAGCAGTGGTCTCTAGACAATGCTAATCAATTGTCACAATCGGCTGGGATGATTTCTAGTATGAAGGTTTTTTGTCATTTAGATGCATTAAAATGCTTCTAGCGTTTCGAAAAGCCTACGTCTCCTTATTAAAGTCCACAATTCTGAGAAACAGTGAAGTAACCGCTATTTGACAATCGTAATTACTCTTTCCCCAACAACCTCGTGAATACATGCAAATTATCGCAGTGTAAGCTAGTTCGGTTTTCTAACGATTCTCAATTTGATAGTACCACTGTTATTCTATGCATGATTGAACTGGTTCTCATTGCCTTGTACCCTTTTCGTAATGCTCTTCGCTGAGAGCACTGGATTTTTGAGGTCTTTTTTTAATTTTATTGCAGTACAATCCCTGTAGTAGCATGTAATCAGTGAGTTTTTATTGCAACTAGAAGACGTCGAAACAGTGAATCAGCCTTGGTATAACGTAAAAAGTATTCTGACGTAGTAAATCTTCTGTGCCCAACACCATTGTGGGTAGATTTAAATTGCTGCAGGGTAAGCCATTTGGTCGCCCAACATTGAGAAATTCGACGGCACCACTGGTGGTTTAAGTAAAATTCATTTGCTGCATTGCATAGTATCAAGTTTTTAACTACTTGCAGTTACATTGTACCTTTTGTATGTTTTTATAACCTGAGACGTGTCACGTTTTCATATTTTTCTTCTTGCCTTATTTCTAATTGCGTGACAAATGGAGCATTGGACAAAAAATATTGGTTGAATCGTGAATTGTACGAGGAAGCAGTTATTCCAAGACAGTTCTAATCTGTCCTTGTAAATCGCCAAGAGAATTGCGACTGTGCATGGTTTTTGTCACTTCAATTCATTACAATATCTCTACAGTAGTGAATACGTTAAGCCTCTTTGTCATGCAGTACATCTTTTGTTTCTTATGCAACGAATAGAGTTTCGTTTTTACTGTTTTTTCTGCGTTAATTTGAAGTGCTGGACAAGTGGATCTTTGGACAAAACAGCATAAGACGAGTGATAAATTGATCGCGGAATCGTCTATTCCTTGACAGTTGCAATCCATTGTAATAAATAGCTCGGCAAATTGCCATTATCAGGGATTTTGTCATTTCTAGGCATTACAGTTGCTCTGCAGTCATTCATAACGCTTCTTTATTGCGAGTCGACTACTCGGGCATGCAGTGTAACAGCCTTGATGTAACGTAAGCTGCTCTGACAACAGTAACTTTTCTAAGCCCGGCACCATCTTAGATCGATAAAAGTGGTTGCAGTTTAAGCACGTTTGGTTGCCAAATGATGCCAAGTTGGATGGTACAATTCTTTGTCTATGCAGGATCGACTTGACACAATGCGCTGCGTCTTTATCTTGGAGCTTTTTAACAACTTGCATTTACGTCATCACCGGTATTTGGCTTTTATACATTGGATATTTTTCCTTCTATGTAGCATGCTTTTACCCTAATTCTCAATATGCGACAGTCAAAGCAGTCGACAAAGGTACGATGGTTGAAATGGACCAGCTAACGGAGGCAGTTGTTTCCAAATCGCTGTACTATTTTCTTTGAAATCGCTGAAAAGATTGTCTATTGTTGAGATTTCCTTCATCAATTCAATGCTGCATTCTCTTAGGCTTGGTACTTTATAGGATTGTTGAATGATTTTGTAGCATCCTAACTAGAACTTGTCAAGGAATGTGAATGTTTTTTACATACTTTTATTTGTGTAGTTTAAGTGTTTTTAACAAGCCATAGTGCCCTTAGTCCCATTGAGATTGCAATCAACTGTTCTTGTTGGCAATTGATTGGTTTCTTGGGTGCAGCTGCGATTCGGCTGAACATGATAACGCATCTTTTTATTGTAAAATGAGCTACTAATTCAGAACAAGATGCTGTCGTTTGCCATTTTCCAAGTGAGAGTTGCATTTATTTGCCTTGTTTGATTGTTTGATGTCGGAAAATCCAAGTTGTATTCGAAGTCCGGGTGCCAGAATGGTGAAAATGGCAAAACCGAACTACAAATTCCATTTTACGCTATTCAAATGGCTTCACCTACCCTTCAGGGCGTTGGCTCGTGGTGGTGGCGTCGCTAGAGTCAAAGCTAAGGCGACAAAGGTTCTCAACGATGAACATACGAATGTCCATCACTGCCTCCAAAAACCGAACTACCAAAATAAAACCTGGTGACCCAGTCCAGTACCAACACTGCGACGAGCCATTGTCGAACCCTTGTGCAACCAGAATAGAGGTACATTCCCGATAAGAAAACTCACCAGTCATCCATCATCGATGAATCGCTTCATCCAAGGCTTTCTTTTTCTGCAATTCTACTGTTGTACTCGAATCTTCCTCAACAAATTCGTCGGCACAAGCCTTCCACTATGAAAGCTATGGAAGCACCTAAAATAGATGCGATTTGGGATAGAAGCTTCACCATGGACCTGCAGATACCCAGTCTCTTCGAGTCCAATTGAGTGCATTCACAAAACAAATGACTCAAGGTTCCAGGTACATTGGCCAAACAACAGGCACAACAAGTCCTCCATTGTACATCCAATCTACCCAGTCTGGCGAGCCTTGAACAGGAAGTTCAACCACCAACACGAAGAAGCATCAGCCATTGAAGACCTTTGCTATATTCCAGATAGTCGAGCAAGCTATCCCGCAACAATGAAGTACCGCTTTGCAATGCTTGCTAACGATACTCACGCCAAGTATGTGGTTGAGGCATCTTGCCAGCAGTCAACCATTTGCGGCTAACCTCTCGCACCGTCTTGAAACCACGATTCGAAAGTTGTATTGAATTTACTGTTGAACTTACCAATCCTCTCATCAACCATGGTTTGATACTTTTCACCCAGGTGCCTTTCCGAAATGTAGGTATCAAACGACATAAGACACTGATCCATGTACATATAGTAGGTCCTTTGGCCCATAAACGTCCCCGTAGTCCTTTTATAAGTGATTTCATACTAGGTTTACCCAATTCGATATACAAAGCAGGAATACTTTCTCCTGTGTGTTTCGTATGCACTCCTACAACCAATCGCAAGGTTTGATTTAACACCAAACTCAAACGTTTGGCATGTAGTTGATGGATAGCCCGCTACTCAGAACCCAAATTAAACAGGCTAGCAAACAACTTTTGACAACATATAGGCGGAGATCCATCGGAATTCCACTATTGCATAAAAATGGAGTTGCCGTCTACAATCATTGCCCATAACGCTGAATTTGAAGTTGCAAAATAAATCCTTCCACTGTTAAGCTAGTATTCAAATCAATACGCAAATGACGATATTCTTCGACCACAGGCATGTCTTTGCCTTGCAACTGCCATAGCCTCCTACTTAGCTTATCTATACATCCATGGATAACGGCAAAACCGCATTTGGGTGCACCAACTTCCATTTCAAACTCAGTCAAAGCTCACTTACTTTGGCCTGGAGGCTTCCAGACAATCCAGCTACGGTCCAACAATACTACATCATCGGCAAACATCAATCCTGATATTCGATTCTCTGCACTAGTGCCGTTGACGATTGATGACCAGATCGAACAAAACACGAGATGAAGGATCATCCAGTCTTGCTCCTCTACAAAAAGGAAAGACAGGGGAGCGAGTATTTTAAATATCCGTAGAGGTAACTGTGTCCACGACCTACGATAAAGCCGACAATAAAGTTCCAAACATCCACCTTCAATACCTAAACTTGCAAGTTTACGAAACAAGGCTTCAGGAGGAACTCGATCAAAAGCCTTCCGTAAATCAACGAAACATTCATAAGTAGCAAGCATTTACTTACTCCATCGTTGTTGGATACACTCCATCAAAGCAATGACTTGAGCAGTACAAATTCGCGAGTACGAGTGCCGCCTCGCTCTCGTACCGAAATATTGTGACTTCGACCGCTTTGTGGATTGGTAATAACAATTGCACTCCACAGTTTCAAAAATGTACAATGAGACTGATGCCTGGATAATAGTTCATGAAACTCAAATCTCCCTTTTCCGTTCCGTAGATTAGAAGAGATGTTCAATGAGCTTGGAATCTTTGAGCTTTGAAAGGTCCAACTGAGCAAGCCGAGCAGCACTTGGACCATCGGATGATTCATTACAAATGAATTGTGGAACTCTTCTTCTTATGGGGATGATGAGATTGATGAAGTGAAGACGTAAGAAGCATCACCTTCCAAACTCCATAGCAATTTGATCCTTACAAGCAACTTTACCATGGGCAGTGATCCAAAAGAAGCACAACTCGCGAAGAAGGCTATGGCGAGTTTGTAACGCCACAAGACGATGCGTTTGCTGAACTGGAGATAAGAATAGTCAGGAAAATTGCAGGTTTACTTTTCTAGTATTGTCAAATTTTTTTGGCTTAAAAGGCTGCAATTTTTCCATATACTTTCGTCAATAAAGTCTACCTTTTTAACTTGAAAAAGTTCCAGGTGCACCCATACGTGCTTCAAGCCACCGAATGATACTTGGAAACCTTGTCAACTACACTAAACTTGCAAACTCTACGAGCGAAAACAGCTATTATAGATAGATATGTACAAGGACGTGACCTTTTTTTAAGTGCTTCCTCTACAGGTACCTTAGTACTCTGCTGTTACTTTTCAACCTTGCACTCTTCTTTCTACACCACTAATCTGTACAAATATACTTATAGATACGCGCACAAGTTACCAGTTGAACATGTGGAGATTGGCGGGTAAATGACAAGCCTGTTGTGAAAGGAGCCTTTCACCCACTACGAAACATGGAAAAAGACTAGTACAAAAAACCTCTGAAGAACCTCTAAAACACTACAGAATAAATAGTCTTCAAGCTTTGAAAAGGCAAAACACATGAGAGATACCAAAAAGAGGTAGCAAAGCAGAGGTCAACTTTCACCACCCTCTCAATCGGTTGGAGCCAATTCGGTGCTGATCACTTTGGTGCAGTATTGCCAGTGACAGTAGAAGAAACATAACAAGTCCAAACTTTTTGGACTCTACTTTGATTTCTATCTAGACTGGCAATGTAAATAGAACTGAGAGTGTCAAGTTACCCTTTTTTGTCGGAAGAGAGTGACAATGGGGTTGCGTTACCAAGAAGGCATGTCTACGCAGTCGTCGACAAAAGAAAAAAAGAAAGACCAGGTCAGAAGATCGAATGTGACTCGATAAAGAGTAAACAAGCGTAGTTCTTGTAACGTAGCAACCGCTGATTCCTCTTCTACATAGCCAACTGGTTGTGTTATCGTCTCTTGCGTAGGTTGGCTCCGGTATAACAAGGCCACAAAGCCATCTTGGAATCGTCCGCGCTTTATGTCGATTGATGATTCAAGTTTATTTTGAAAGAAAAACAACGCAAGGACCGCTTGGCTTTTATTATCTTCTCGCGTTTTCCTCTTTGGTTGCTTCTGCTCTACTGCGGCGCTCAGGGAACCTAGAGTCAAACCGAACCAAAAAAGCAAAGTTTCGCTATGACAGTGCGATAAGAAATTTGAAGTGTACAGGTACGGGTTTCTTTTATTCTTTTCCATTGCAACAATTGCAAAAGTGTTCCGCTTCTGCCGTAGGACAAAACAAACTGTCACGGAGTACAACGTGCTTTGGTGGAGTGAATTCTACAAGCACAATCCTATTGCTGAACTAGTGCGAAACAACAATGCCATGCCCAAATTCGCTTTCGCCTACCTCGAAATTTTTACTGCAAATAAGCTTTGGGGACAGAAGAGGAAACGGAGTGCGATGCCCAACAGTCTCCACTTAGTTGATTGTGGAGACACAGCAGAGGAAGTTTGAAAATGGAATATTCTGTTCGAAAGTACTGGACTTGACTTCCAGCGGAAAGTTGGAAAAGGTTGTAACTCTGCCGTGACTGCGATGAAGCAAAGGTATTCGTTGTACAGTTGGCTAGACGGACGGCAGTCATTTCGGTTTCCGGTCGGACTGTGAAATGCTTTCTTCAAATGTCTCACTTGTGACACTTCCAGTGTTATGAAGAGCCAATGGCTTTTACCTTTTCCCTTGAAAAATTCTCTCTGGAAAGTCAAGTCGAAAACTATCAACTTCTTGTTCAGAGAGTACTAGTGAGAGAACAAGAACGATCCTAATATGGATTACAACGCCACGTTTCTCAACTAAAAATGTCACTTTTTATTACTGAGACAAGCTTGACAAAGCACGAAACAATCACAAAACTACAGCGTCTGCATTCGATTCTCGCGGTTGCCCACTGGCCATTGGAAATAATCCGTTGCAGACATGCGCTCTGATGTTTATCGGTTCTCACTTCAAGTTTATATACACAAACTATTTCTACCAAGGAAATTGTATACTCTGAAGTCGCTAAGGTTGTTTGCTTCTGTTGGGAGAGTCCTATAGTGGGCTCAATGAAAGATGCCACTCTTAAGCAGACGTCTCGTGATTCAACAGCTCTAGTCGTCTAAAGGCTTTTCACATAAAATATGGCAAAAGCATTTCACGGAATCGTATTAATGAAATTTTGGACTGTGCAGTCTGCGGTCGTCCAGCAAGCACCAGACGACTGGCTTTTTGGTGCTTTTAGCACGACAACGCTCCGCGTTATAATCACATATTCGCCTTAAAAAAGGAACCAACAGAGCTGAGATTGTCTTAAATTAGGTGACACGAGAACCTGACTTTAGACCGAGCTACGAAAAATACGACCCATATTACACAAGTTCAAGAACAAAAGGCTAACAGTGCAAGCTCAACTGCTTGTTTTTACCAACCAGTCGAGCAGTTTCTATTCTTGTTTCTGGAATAGCAAAAATTCTTGTTCTGTGTCCCTTTGCTTTGTTGCCACCAAAGTGCAGCAACTATGGTGAATAGAACTAGTTCCCATTCAATCTCGTAAAACACTCTTGCGGCAAAATACAGAGGGTCTAGATTAGTCGCCATCTTATAGATTGTTTTGAAGCGTCTTTCTTAAGGAATGACTGTCGTGTCCTGTTCTAGACCAATAGTCTGCTCCGGTTCAAGTTTTGATGAGAAAGAACGTTGCAATTCAAAGCAACTCATCCTCGATAGTACGGAAGCCACAAAGGACGATAAACTTGTCTCACTATAGACTAGTGGGCTTCGAAAAATTCGACAGGTCTGCTTCAAAATGTTTTTTCGTGACTTTTGGTTAGACCTATGTGGAAAAGAAAAGAAAGGACATTATATTTCAACGATAACCTACCAGTGATGGATTACAAATTCATCTTAGTGAGTTGAAGAATCAATATGAAGTCTCAAGTATGGAAATGACTTGTCAAGTTAATTTCTTAGCATTCATTTGGCTTCCTTATACTGGAAAACCCCGATGAAAAGTTTGTGGATAAATTCAATAAAAAGTATAACAGCAGAATACTCTAACTGGAAACATTTGTCAAAATTTGCGTTTTGTAAAAAATGATTGGAGTTTTCAAAGAACCGCTGCAGTGTCTATGTATCTTAAGCTCCCCAGAATAAATAAATGAGTAACGAAAAGGACACTTTGCAAAAGTTCCACCAAGAGTTGCACATAAAAGGTAGGTTGAATTTGAAGCAAACAGTCGAATACCATATTTGGTGGATCGCACGAAGACTTTAAGGCAGAATACAAACTCTCCACGAAAGCATCAAGAACCAGTCCATTGCACCTTGACAAAATACATAGTGTTTTAAGACATCTTTCTTTTTCCTGTAAATTTTTAATGTTAGAAACTCCTTGTTCGTTTCCATAATTCTTCGTGCCTGGAATTCTGCCAAACAAAGGACAATTCAAACTCAGAATTCAGATATATGTAACAACTTGACGAGGAGTGCAACCTAACGATGAATGCCTTTTTCACTTTGTATTACCACAGTGTAAGATGAATTATGCTGTAGCAGCTTGTGGATTTGATAATATTGCGTATATCTCTAATTCGGTAACAGATGAGTGTCTCTATCTTTGGGAATTTTCAAAGGAGGGTGACGCAGAAAGATATCACAGACGGACTCTATGCGAATGAAAGTATTGTTTGAAAGTAGAATTTTAAAACGATCATACAACACTGAGTTTCGTACCGATCATGCACAACCTCTTGATCGCATTTTTTGACCTCAGTGCCATTTCCAACTAGAGTATCTGCTCGAGGACCAACACTCAGTCTATTATCACGCTCACTGATGCCTTTCTGGTCATATTATATAGAATGCTCAGGTTTACTGGAATAGTCAATACCTTCTTATTTTTGTCGACTGGTAGGAGCAAACCTTCAAATCAGCGTTTCCCAATCTTTGAAGCGACGTTTTCTTGTGGCGAGATGCATATTTCTTTTCCGGTAAAGGCTTCTATTCCCAAAGAAATGTTCACTAAACGCTTTCACATGATTGCTAATTTTTAACCCAAGAAAGAGAAACAATCTTAACCACTGGTTCATCATGTTGTACAAAGGCGAATCCACGTGTATGCAAGTAGGCATCTTTGAGCACATCGAACTCTTCGTTTCGTCCTTTAAACAACACGCTTATTATTCAACAAGCACTAAGAATAAGGATGGACAAGCGACTGTGTGAACGGCTAAAAGGCACAACAACCGAGATCAAAACAACATTGTGAGAAGTTGTTAACGATAGAATAGAGGCAACATCAATATGAAAACTGCTTTGAAAATAGGTCAAGCTATGTAAAAAATCAATTTTTTGTGCAAACACGAACCAAGTGGAAGTTTACGTGTTAGGTATGAGCAGTCTTGACGGGAATAAAACGACCTCCCTTCATATTATCAACTTTTACTAATCGCTGCTCCATAAAAAGGGCCACATTACCAGCAACGTTATCACTGACAACCCCGCCCCTTGTGCTCTCTTCTTCTAATAAAATGGAAGAAGAGGAAAGAGCCATATGGAACCAAGATGGAGTTTGGAGATTCCGCCCTTGAGTGAAATGTTATGAAATCAGCGCCCATATATTTTCATTGGATCGACATCGATTGTTCGTTAGCGGGTGTTGTTTTGTCAGAGATGGGCTCTGCTTCCTTAAGGGAGGAGAGAGCTCGCGATATACATATGGATTGGGAGCGAGTGTTTATCCCAGGTACCATGAAAATAAATATAGAAAACTCCAACGTTTGGTTGGAGAACGTTCCCAACCTGTGTGTCGAGTGCTCAGAAACTAAAGTTTCTGAGTATCTTGGAGAAAGCTTCAAGGTCGGGAACGAAGAATTGTCTACGAGGGACGCATCACTGAATGTCGCCTCTTCACTTTTGTTACCCAAGAAGTTCGCGAGGAGCTTCCCTTTGAAGAGTTCTGGCAGTAGAATTTCTAGGATTTTCTTGAGGAAGGATTTTATAAACCTGTGGAACGCACTTGTGGACGAGCAAGATACTGAAGAGTTGAGGATTTTATCCAGTGCCAGTGGGTTGGGCAAGAGTATATATCTTTATCTGATCGCTGTCTTTGCCCGACACTTTAAAATCCCGGTGCAGTATATTGGAAACACGAGAGATCTGTTCGAAAATCTTCCTAACGAAAGGTCTATTGCCAGCACCTTTGCAGCAATGCTGTTGTTCATGAATTTAAAGATTCTAGATGAACTTGGTCCTTTTTACCCTGGAGACCCTGATTATAAACATCTCCGAGGCCTCGCTATGAAACATGTTATTTTTTATGCTCACGAAAGAGGCGATTTGGTGCTTTGTGGTGAACTTCGACGAAATTTTATGACTATGGCGCCAAGAAACCTCCTGATCATAGATGAACACATTGCTCTTTGGCAGAAATTTGGCAGTGACACTAAAACGTGGTTACCCTTTTTTGAGTTTTATGCAGATCCAGTACCACATTCTACCGTAAGTACATGCATTTCCTTCCATCTGATCATTAACTGGGGATAGTGGGAGTGTAAGTTTGTTATCGCAACTTCGCAGCTTCACCAGTTCAAGCTGCCTAGTGGGTATGAATTTTCTGTACAATATGTTGAACCATTGAGCCGAGAAGAATTTGCAATATGGGAAAACTTGAGCGATTATCCTCCTATTTTGAAGGATAATTCGAACGAGGTGATAGATTTGACAGGCTTCGTTCCTCGCATGACAGCTCTTTTGGTCAATTTTGCGAATACTTTTGTCGGTTTTAGCTTTGTGGAATTGGTCACAAAATTTACCAAAAGAGTTTATCGAAATATGAAAAAAAGACACGATACATATGTCAACTCATTGAAGGGAGAAGAAAAAGAAACGTTTTATAACACGCTCTACAAGCTATTTTTTGACAGGGAAACTCCAGCAACTACATTATTTGATAGTGCTTATCAAGATCGAGGGCTTTTGATACCTTTACATGATGAAAGTTTGCAATTTTACAACAGTATAGCCCGTGACATTCTTTTTGAATCTTTTTCAAACCATTATTTTACGAAAGAATGTCTAGTCGAGGTATCCAACAAGTTTAAAGAGGCCCGAAGGGAATGTCGTGGTGGAGGTGCATATTTTGAACAGCTATTTTTGTATTTATGTTATCTGTTTCGTCCAGATATCGAGGTTGATTCACGAGCGAGCCATCGAACGATCCATTTAAACTCTAATGTCCGATGGCTAAGGTTTGACGGGAAGAAGTTTATGCCGCAACGTTCCAAAGTCAATTTTAGCTGTTGGATAAAATTTGGGTAAAGTTACCCCAGCTTAGATTACGCCTACGTTGATATGACTTACGGTAGTTGGATGTTGTACCTCATTCAGGTGTCTCTTTCATCTTTTCCAGTTCACAACAGAGATTCAGCGCGGTTGGAACTGTTGTTTGCGAAAACTGGTGGAACTGTTCTACTTGCTTCGTTGCTAAATTCGTTCTTTGATGGGCCCTTTGAAGTGTCGCCTGTGTATAATGACAGGAAGAAGATAATGGACTTCGAGGTAACAGACTCGCAAGGCATATCTTTTCGAGACAGAATATCTATTTTGTATGTGACTCCATTGACACGAGAGGACGCGAAAGCTGATAGCGCTCCAGAATTTGTAGAATTTCTTACTTTTGACAACTTTCCTGGTTACATGAAGTCTTATATTGATGTAGGACAAAAAGTACGAAGCAGGCGCAGCTCACCAAGTCGACGTTCGGTCACACGGATAAAATCTGAAGAAACTTGAGAGTTGAATGTCCATGTATAAATGACCCTACCCGTCATAACTTTTCTTATTCTCGTAAAAGGACAACTCAACTATTATATACACTGGAATAAGCAGCTTTGTAATTGTTTCCTCGAAACCGTCATTCAGCAATTGTTGATCGAAAAGACTATTAAGTAGTGAGTACACCAAAGTTCCGTTTGTTAGACAAAGCACGGCATGAAGAGTGTACTATCCCTTCATGCATATCAAGACCTATCAAGAGCCCTTCGTGACCTTGTAGACTTTCCTCACCGATAGTCATGATTGCTTCTTCTTTATCGCTGTGTATAAATATGATCGGCACAATGAACCTAACAAGTTGGCGTTCCGATCATAAAGGAAATTGGCAATGTTTCAACGTGCACAAGCCACAATAGTGACCTTATAAAATGTCTACAAAGTTATCTTTGTAAATGGATTGAATACATTTACCCGATATCTGCTTCATATACAGCTTCGATTCTCCGTAGCACCAAACAGTACAAGGCAATAAACAGCTGCTGAAGCTTCAAAACTAGTGTCTAAAGTACTCAAGTACGAATCCTGCAAAGCTTTAGAATGCTTTCTGACAGAACTTGCAGCAAAAACTTTTAGAGTAATTATACGAATTTGAAAACGACTTTCTATCCAATATATGTCGGTAGATACTAGACAGAAAATCTTCTGCGACTGAAATACATTTAATCATTCCTTTGAAGACCTCAGGTATCTCCCATATAGCAAAAATACGAATACTTTTTCGTGTCCTCATTTGTCCGAACCATCAAGCTTTGGCAAATTTGCCACCGTCGAGAACTTTCTCCCTCTATTGGGTTAGTTTTTTAACGTTCTGACTTCTGACTCCTTAGAAACGCTATCCATTCTGATTTTATTGTGACACAGTTGCAAAACTACCACTTGAAAATTGAGTTGTCACTTCCTTGTCGCAGCGCTGAAAGAAAAGTGGATAGCCTTGTGCAACCATTTTTCAAGCCTTTTCTAGAGCCGCAAAGGCAAGCAAAACAAGAAAGGCTGTGTGCCAAGAGACAAACAGGTTGGAATCTATGAAGTTTTTTACAGCTTGATATCATTTCTCCGTTTTGAGTTTTGTAGAAATAAGACCACATTTGGTTTATTTGAATGACTGTAGATCCGAGAATTCCGGTGCCATAAAGCGTACACTGGAAAATGCTACAAGGGGAATATTCCATACTATAACTGTTTGAGGAGTGCTACATACCTCATAAAAAACAACGTCAATATTTGATTCTATATGGAAGAGTTCAATGGAGTTTTTCGAGATGCAACTCCTCCTCACTCTTAGATGTACCCCTGTTTATACTGAATTTTCAACCGTTGAAAGATATTTTCCAGTAACCATTATTACAAACTTTATTTTTCATTGCTCTCGGTAGCCAGACATTGTTAAAACGGAAGCTATAAAAGAACTACATGTTTATATACAACGGTTTCTTTTGGTGCCTTCGATTTGTGTCAACTTGTATCCTCAAACAATTACAAAACAACACCATCAGAGATGAGAATATCTTGAGGGAAATCTACCTTGCAACGAATTGAACATACAAAAAGCTGCTACTTTATCCTTTCGAATGACTGCAAACAGATATACCAACCTTACAAGTTCTTCTACGTCATAAACTTTATCCTAAACTTTCATTTCCTTTCAAAGGATTAACTTCCTTTGAATTTCTACTAGTAACCACAGTGAAAAAGATTAATATATACTACTAAGCCTTGTAACTGCTCCAACAGCTTATTTACCTTGAGAATCCTTCAAGAGAACAAGATGACGTTACGAATAACTGGTATTCATCTTTAGTAGCAATGCCAATCTGTTATGATAGTACTCATTTAGGTTTGTACATGACCGATAAAACTGATTGGACCAAATGATAAAACAAATCCAAATATGGTATGTGGAGCCAGCAAAAACCTATGTTACAATACCTTCTTGGTTTCAAAAGTTACCTCCAAGGATTTCACTTACCTTGAATGCTTCCAGCCTCACGAAAACTTTCTAGATGAGATTCAAGTGAAACCAACGCAAGCAGTATTCGTCAGTGCAAGGATACTTGTAAATTTTGAGAATTTAATAACTTGCGATTTTTTTGATCTCTAGTTCCAGAAATATAATATGCAGCATTCAGCATTCTTCCCATTTATGCTTCCGGCAACTTGACACTTTCGGCAGTGAATAGCCCTAGCTCCGGGATTGCATTGTACATTCATCTCGTTCGTTCAGATCTCCGCAGCTTAACGATTATTGTGGATTTTTGTTGCAAGGTCTCTACATAAGAAAAGACTAGGATTAGTTTATACAAACGACAGCAAACTTTGTATCTTTTTGTTCCTGGGTAAATTTTTTATCTCCTAGTGGGTTGTTAGCTAGGAAAAGGGTTGGTTTAAAGCTGTGTTACCTTGAGAAGGTACCAAATATCCACTCCTCGTATTAGTCTGTTTGTAAGGCGGACTGGAAGAAACTTGGTGAAACTTTTCACTTGTATGTTGTGCTTGGTCGCCTCACAGTCGGATAGGCTCTGAACCTGGTGGAGCTATTTTGAGTAGAGAGACCGATAGTAAAAGAGACAGTCCCGCACCCTCATGGAGAAATGCTTCAAAGGCGCAGTCGCATACGCTCACGAGAATATTTTGCTTGCTCTTGAGCATGTCTTCTTTCGCTGAGCTCGACAAAGAGAGCTCATTTTACAATGTAGCTATTGTAGACCGTCGAAGAGACGTCTTTGTAGTAACAAATACTTTCTACAAGCTACAAGTTTGTCGAGACGAGTTACTGGAAGAAACAAACTACAAACGTACTTTGGCCGTTTGCTCGGCACTTATTTGGGTGTGGAAAGACCGTGCGGGTAAGAAATTAGCGACCGAATTTGTTGGATTCTCTTGGTTGGGATAGGGTTGCAACGAAAGAGCAGCTTTTGAAGGTGCGAGGTAAGAATCCTGGTGACAAAAGGTATCAAGCCATAGTGACTTTTCAAGTGCAGCTCGGTTTTCGTGTGTTGGTCATCGATTGGAAAAACGAAAAACGATCTATTTCCTTGTTCATTTTCCAACAAGTACCTAGTGGAAAGGTTGTTTCGTTTTTGCAGCCCTTGCTTTTGAATAGTTTTGTGCATTTTGTAATGCCCTCAAACCCACAAAACTTGGAAACTTGTATGTCTTAACATGTCGTCATAATATACTGTGCTGCTACTGCTACAAACGGTTTGAAACGTTGATGCTCCGTGCCGGGTCAAAGCACAGCCTAAATGTGCAGAAACGTTTGAAATACATAATTCCGAGAAAGTCATGAAGCTTTTGACTTTTATTTACGATAACAAGAAGCCTATCAGACATTTCTTCTATTTCATAGGTACTGCAGCGATCCTAAGACTATTGTGCAATAAATTAGTGGATCTTTCAAGAAACCTTATTAAGCACTGGGATAACATGGTATTTTGAGAATGACTGTAAACAGAATATTCTTTCATCTTTGCGTGTTTTTGTGTTCGTTTCATTCTTTTCTTTTGTATGGAGCAACACCGTCCCATTAACCAGTTGCAGAGTGGCGTTGCATAGAAAATTTGCTTGATTTCAACTTTAAAGGGATGCAACTTGCTCTATGAATTGTGCTTGGATGATTTTTCCAGCGACTTTGAAAACAACATTTCTGAGATGGCGGTGGCGGTTCATAACAGACCGCCACATCCGCCATTTTTTGGGAACAGTTCCTAAATAAATGGCTCAAAATCAAGGTACGTAAATTCTCTTATTGTACAAATGTGTTTTCCAATGTTTGCCAAAACGGAAAACACGATTTTCCGTCAGTGACTAGATTGTTTTTCGTAGAATGAATGAAGCACCAAAGCGGGGCAGGTCAGCTTATATTATGGCCTGTTCTGAGAGGCAATACCTGCAGTATATTTCTCAGAATGGCCTTGAATTGGTAAATGCCCATGTAATTTCCTTCAGAGTCGGGTTGCAGAAGGGGATGTTACTCGTACTACTCTCAGATCAAAAATATCTGCTCTGAGAGTATATTTAAGGAGAAATAATATAGTTCTAGATGAGCAGAAGGTCAGGAAAGTGACGAAGGAGTACCAAAAACGACAGAAGCTAGACACCAGCAGGAAGAGAGCCGCTACGAACCCTTCCTACAAGAAAACAAGGAAGGTCTGAAGTTACTTTCTTATACTGACTTGTCTCCGATCACGTTAGAAGCTTCACACCTTTGCGGCTCTCATAGACTAGCTTTCTTGGCTAGAGTCTCACAGCAAGTAGAATTTCTACACTACAGAACATATTCTACTCCAACTTGAGTTACTATGAACTTAACGGAGTTGGTGGCCTCAGGATAGAATCCAATCTATCAAAGACGAACAGTTACGAGCACCGGGTATATATATATATATATAATACGAAACAAAGATCCGGAGCTTTGCACTATAGGAAAGCTCTCTCGTCTCATGGTAGCAAAATATAAATACAACATTCCATCAGCAAACGGAAAGCCTTTTGCTGTGGAATACAAGGAGCATAATAGTTTGCTAAAAAGAATTTACATGGTTAATAATATTAACCTTATGAATGTTACCCGTAGCTGCAGACATTTTGCAGCTAACTACATGAGATGATCGAAGGGAGTTCCCCATAGTGAAATCCAGCAGCAAGGGCTATGGTGTACAGACGATGTTACGGCCAGATTCTATGTGACGCACTCTCCAGAAGCAGCCATCAAAGGTCGCTGAGTATAGAGTCCAGTACAGATATTCCCAGGTCTCTATTCAGTCCTTCCTTTGAGATGATAAAAAGACTCTGTTTCCGCTGGTTGGAGTCAAACCATCGCTTTTATCGATTTATAGGAACTGTCTATTTACAAGATGCTACTGCAATACCTGTTCCTGAGCTAGAAAAAGACGAAGAGTTTGGACAATTTAAGAACCAAATTCTATTCTCTAAGGACAGAGACGAAAAGGCGCAAGAAAGACTCAAAATGAGACAGGAAATACTTCAAGAGTTGGAAGAGCAAAAGATGATTCGAAGGAAGAAACCTAAGAACTCTTCATATGACCCCATGAAGGAAGTTATATGGAGAGATATTTAACTAAAGTACGTGAAGATGCTGAAGATTCTCTGTTTGGAATAGAAAATAGAGAGTCCATTCAGCAATTGAGTAGAACCAGAGGCTCTTCGTGGAGGAGAGCATCGAAAGAAAGAACATATTATTTTGCCAGACGCAAGCCAATAGCTTCTACAACAATACAGCCAAGACGAAGAGGCCGTACTTTGAAGAATTGAGCAAGATACTAAAAACTTAACTATCGAATGTTGGATGGTACTTATTATGCTATGCATAATATGAAATAAAATGAAGTGTTGTTGATAGTTTCGTTACAAACTTGCTCTCTTAGTAGAGTTACGGCCTCAATTGTGCTTCAGCAGAGATCCTGCCAGATCTAGGAGTAAATAAACTCCAACTTGTCCTTCGTCACCATAAATAAACTCTACTTGTTACTGCGAACGCAACTATACAACTTTGCTTTCTTAGTGGAATTGAAGCCTCAATCACCCTCTCTTCAAAAAACCTCCATCACCAACCACATCATCTTCTACCTTCTCCTTCAAATATGAGCAGAAGCTAGCATCTGACACATAAATTAAAACTACCAGAGTCCACTTTCAAAGGAATTTCACTACCAGGTTTAAAATACCTTGGTAGAAACCAGTACTTCCAAGCTGTTGGCAGAAATAATATCCTGTTACATAAGAATAGTACTTTCCACCTTCATATTTAAACGAACCCCCTTCTTACTATTGCGGAGATAGGACTGAACCTTCTTGATCAATCATAGCTAAAGGTACCATAATCACTCCCACCTCAAGAAGTGTGCAAAAACGGAGGATTCACCGTACCAAAAGTCTTTGTGACTACATTATTCGCTGTGATAGAATTATTCACATACAAATCGTTATTAGCAGTAATACTATTGGCTTTGATATTCTTGATAGCTGACTGGTTGCGTCTATAGATGTAATAAGAAATTCTTGCACAAAAGTCTCTGATTTTAGCCCGAGATTGAAGTATCTAGTGGAAACTTTTTGTTCTGGATAGATGAAACTACTCGACATTGAAAAATAGGCTTGTATAATGCTATTATATGGATCCTTATGAATTTTCTCTCTAGAGCTGGAAATGTTGGAAGTTGTCTCCTGAAGCAGTCAGAGCAATGTAAGCCTTATATCCGCTTCTTCATTGGGTATAACTTTAGAAGATTCAACATTAGATAATAAATTCTGATATATTTTTTCACTCACTATATCTAAAAAGGTAGAGAATAGTATGTGCTTCATTTCTTTTGGTTGGATCTCCATTACAAAAATTATAAAAACCAAAAACAGCCAAGGAAGTGGTTATTTAGAGGTCTGTCTTCTAGAATATTTGATAGCAAAGGGCAGTTTCGGATAGTTCTCAATCAGCAGCTACTATTCTCTACTACCATGCGGGATTTTTCATAAAATGTTCATATTGTTTTACATAGAAGAGTTGTTTCGAAATAGCGTGTTAAAGTATCTTTGCTGTTGAGACAATTGAAGGTCCCAGATTCAATCCTGGCCCCCTCCCCACTCTCATAGAATTCATCCTGCGTCTGCTACAAATGAAAATTAAACCCCATGTTTTCCGTGGCCTAGTGGGTATTGCGACTCACAGGCCTGGATGGAATTTGTCGATCATTGTCTTTGGGAATCTAGGGATTCTCATACAGCAGACAGTTTAGTCGAAATCAACTCCAGGATGTCGCCATTGGATCTGAGGAGGTTTTTTGCTTGCTCAGTTGGACGCTTCACAAATTCAAAGCTCACCTTTTGGAGAACTCTGAATTTATGTATATCAATATACTTCACTATAGACCCAATTTTGCCATCCAATACTGCACCCGTAGGACTTAACCAAGTCACTGGAGTGAGTTGAGGAATATTTTGGAGAAAGTTGGTAGTGTCAACTTTTCTATAAGTTGTTAATAATCCACCCGAGGGGTGGAATTTGTAAATTTTGTCTTGATAAGATAAGTAACAAAAGGAGTAGAAGAGGTATTGCTTCTCATGGTGCTTACAATTTCCTGCGAGAAAGGTATTGTCTTAGCAGTGATGGAACTAGCTGCATTATTTGCACCAAATGTCGCCAGTTTGGTTTCAAAAGGTGCATAAACAATGAACTGTTTTCTGTTTGTATTCATTGTGGAGAGCAATCAGAGTTCAAAGATTTAGTTGTCCCTTTTTCTTCCAAGTATTTACAATATCTGTTGAATGCTTGTCTAGTTAGAGTCAATTTGTATGTAGAAGATCAGACTGAGCCTTTACAAATGACTCCTTCTGCTGAAGAATAAACATAGTATAGTGTGCTTCCCAAATATGCTACAGGGTGTGACGGAGAATTACAATTCACAGGCTTTATTGTACTTATACACCTATTATATTTTCTATTGGGAGCAGAACACAACCCAGACTGATTCCGTTTATTACAAAAGTCACTGTAGGAGTATTCATATTTCAAAGATACTGGCGAAACCAATACCTTCAAATTATTAGGAAGCACTGCGTAATAAATATCTGAATAACAATGTTTTCCCTGTTTTTTCAAGTCTACCATTTCATTTCTTGACCTGGAACATGGAGCAAACAAGGAATTTGATGGAGGTGTTGGGTGTTCTGACTCCTTGTAAATCTTATAAAGAAGATACAAGGAAAGTCCTATCATCACAGCAACAGTGAAAGCTACATATAGAGCTTCCATTTAAAATGAAGATTGAAGAAATTATAGATGATAGTAGTTATTAAGCTGATCTAGATAAGACTACTTCCATTGCAAAAGAACTCAACAAACATGTACTAAAGGAAGTATACACTATTTCTCCTGTAAACCCTGTATATTCAGGGATGACATTCTGAATATAAAGGAACTTCACCCAGAGAAGCTGTTAGAAATGGAAGAAAGACTTAAAGAAATCATGCCTATGAAGTATTTCAGGCCTGGGACTATAGGATCTTTCATCTATGGCTGTTTCAATGAGAAGTATGACCCACATTTAGAATGTGCTGTTTCTCCTTTCCATGAAACATATGAACACAATAAGCTGTACTTAATCAATGGCCTGCAATACGCACTCGTACAGAATGACAAAGTATCCATGTATGTAGTAAAAGAACCGACAGGAAAAGAATTGATTCTAGCAGGTTCTCTAGTAAGCAATCCTCCTAATGAAATGGACCTCTTCGACTTTTATAGAGGACGATATTTGAAAACAGTCAAAGTTCCTACCTATTCTGCTAAAACCAAGAACAACAAGTACTATATTCAGTCTATTGTTTTTGGTATTATCTTGATAGCACTTATTGCTGGTGGATTTTTCCTTATGAAAAAATACAGGTCTTTTTCAGTAAGCTTTTTATGAACAGCATTGGGACACAGAGACGCCAGACACTCTGCGAAGACTTCTGAGTTTAATCCATACACCAGCACGATAGTGTCTACCGGGAAATTATTACTATGAAGTGCTGCTAAAAGTTTTCCCGTTATTACTGGATAGTATAAATTTATAATATGGCATCTGAAGTATTGCATAAATTCTCTTTTCGGAGCAAGAACTTTTTCATCAGGTTTGTAGAAATATTGAAAGTTATCTCTTGAAGCAAGAATCGAAATACACTGCACAACAATATTCGCATATTCATTATGTATGAACTGAGAAGCTACAATACCGGTTAATAAACCCTTATATATTTTCTCATTTATAATATCTGGGAAGGTAGAAAGTAGAATGCGGTGCATTTCACTTGACCTGAGCACCATTCTAAAAATTAAAAATCCCGAAAAGCGTAGGTAGTCCTCCTTTATTTAAATCCCATATTTTCTGGAATATTTCTTTCTCTATTCTTCTAAAATATTCTCGTTCAAAATTCTTTATATAGGCACCTTTTTTTGTTTTTTTGGTATATTATATTTGCGGGATGAACTCTTTTCTCACTAGTGGCTTGGAAGAGGGGCAGATACGTGAAGTATTATTCAAATATTACAGACCCATGATGAACCAGGAAATATTTGAGTATATTATGACAGCTGTAATAAACGTAGAAGATAGTTCCGGAAACCTTCCTACGGAAAAAATCTACTATATGGATTGCAGAAATTATGCAATATGCGTGCAGATGAAGTTCCTTCAGATGATGAGTTGAAGACAATTTTCAACATAATTAAGTATATCTATTCCGTAGTTATGAAATTAAAACTTATTCCTGCACTTCAAAAGGAGGAGTTTCCTAAGGACACTGCTATAATTATCAAAGGAAAAGGAGCAGACAACTATGTGAAAGCAGTCCGAATGCTCACAGAAACAAAGAATCAGATTATCGCTTGCGATTCTTCAAACTATCCTACTAATAGGAACTGTTTCATACTGGAGGTAGACTTCCCAAATGAGAAGCCTAAGGATTTAGCGTACTAACTCGAAGAGATGGTCGAAACCCTGGATGAGTTTACTTTTTCTCAAGAAGAGTTAAATATGTTTTCTCCTACCAACGTGTTTTAGTCTCTGCAATAAAAATCGTGCTTGTTTGTTTTCTTTTTAAGGATTTAGTGGTAGTTTCAGTACTTTTCAATGAGTCCAAGCAGAGACTAGTTATTTACTGTGAGAAGTTAAAGTAAGCTTCCCAAGGCTGTGAATATCATTCTTTGAAATGTTAGGAAGGATGCTTCTGTCAAGTTATAGTTGAACTACTAATTCCCTCTCCCAAATTTAATTTATTCTCTGTTATAAATAAAAGTTAAACCCCAGAGTTTTCGTGGTCTAGTGGGTATTGCGACCCACGAAGTGTCTGCAGCTATGAGTTACATTGGCCAGATTGATGTTATTGGCCTTTTTGATCAATGTATTGTGCTCCTTGTAGTCTACAGCGAACGGTTTTTCATTTTCAGAAGGAATATTGTACTTATACTTGGCTACCATTAGACGAGCAAGTTCACCTATAGTACAGAGTTCCGGGTCTCTGTGTCGAATAACATGAATAAAGTCTCTTCTATCAAAGCTGTTTGTCTTTGATAGATTGGACTCTATTTTGAGACCACCAACTCCGTTAAGCTCATAGTAACTCAAGTTGGCAAAGAATATGTTCTGCAAGGTAGAAATCCTACTTGCAGTGAATACTCTCGCCAGGAAGGCAAGCTTATGAGTTCCGTTAAGGCTCGAAGCTACCTGCTTAATCTGAGATAGGTCAGCATAGGAAGTTAACTTCGGTCCTCCTCTGTTTTCTGGTAAGAAAGGTTCGTACCGGTTCTCCTGTTGCTGGAACCTAGCCTCTGCCTTCTTTCTTTTATACTCCTTTGTTATTTCTCGGATCTTCTGCTCATCCAGAATGATATTGTTTTTCCTTAAATACACTCTGAGAGCAGATATTTTAGATCTGAGAGTAGCAGGAGCAATATCTCCTTGTGCAATAAGACTCTGTATGAATGAAATTGCAGAAGAACTGCCCATTTCAAGGCCATTCTGTGAGGTATATTGAAGGTATTGCCTTTCAGAACAGGCCATAATATAAGCAGAGCTACCGCGTTTGAGTTTTTCGTTCATTCTACGAAAAACAATTCAGTCACTGACGGAAAAATGTGTTTTCCGTTTTGGCAAATAGTGGAAAACACATTTGTAAAATGAGGTAATTTACGTACCCTTGATTTTGAGCCATTTATTTAGGAATTTTCCCCTAAAAACGCTCGTAATTGGTTGTTCCCTTGTTCCAACTTCAAGTTTGTAAACACAAAATACAACTACCAAGGAAATTGTGTGCTTTGAAGAAAGATCCAAAGGATCTTTGGAGCCTTCAATGAAGAATACTCCAGTGGACGGAGGAAAAGTTGCCACTGTTTAGCAGAGGTTTTGTGAACCAATAGCGCTGGTAGTATGGAGACTTTTTCAGACAAAATATATGGGAAAAATATTTCACTGAAAACAAGTAATGAAATTTCGGACTGTGCAATTTACAGTGGTCCAACAAGCACCAGACGACTAGCTTGTCGAACTAGTTGCATGAAAAAGCTTCACGTGGATTGACATCTTCACGTTGAGAAAAGGAGTAAACACAGCTGAAAATGTCTTATTTTGAGGCGACAGGAGAACTCGACTCTAGGCTGAACTTCGAATATTAAGACTGTTTGTACAAACACCAGGACAAAAGATCAACTCTTCGGGCTAACTGTTTATTGTTACAAACCAATTGAGCGATTCTTCTTTCTGGAACAGTGAAAATTCTTGTTTTGTGTCTACTTTTTATTGAGGTGTCACCAACGTGTAGCGGCACTGGTAAACAGAACTAGTTCCCAATCATTCTCATCAAACAGTCTGGATGAGTCGCCATCTTCTCAGAATGTTTTGAAGCATCTTTCCTTTGGAATTACCATCGTGTCTTGCAAGAGACCCATAGTCTGCTCTCACTCGAGTTTTGAGGAGAAACAACGTTCCAAGTCAAAGCAACTCACCGTCGATAGCAATGGTGCCACACAGGATGATATAGTTGTCTCATAAAGACTGGTGTTCTTGGAAAAATTCGACCATTTGCTTCAAAATGTCTTTCCGTGACTTTTGGTCAAGTTGGCGTGAAGAAAAGATGGACACTATAGTTCAAAGATCACCTCCTTGGCTCTCCTTTAGAAGATCAACTATGGCCGAGTTTTGACTGGTACAAGGAAAGACAATATAGACACTGAAAGCGCAAAATACTCTAATAAATCTA
Source organism: Galdieria yellowstonensis (assembly GCA_026122205.1). Lineage (NCBI taxonomy): Eukaryota > Rhodophyta > Bangiophyceae > Galdieriales > Galdieriaceae > Galdieria > Galdieria yellowstonensis. The sequence continues at coordinate 27,640 of JANCYU010000064.1, forward strand.
AAGCTGCTTCAAAACTTCTGATTTCCAAAGGCAGTTTGTATCACGATACAAAACAAAAGAAGGACAAACCAGATATGGATCGCTTACGTTGAAACAGATGATACTATCAATATTTGCTGAAAGTCGAAAAAAACCATTTTCTCTAAAAGGCTACTTATGAACAAGTTGAGCCATAGGCTGTCCCAACCACAACAAATTGCCCAAAAGTTACGCTGCACTCTTCTAGCCTAATAGGTAGATTATACTTGGACACAGCTGAATGCTGATGATTCTTTGCCTTTCTTCATTCTCTCTCAAGTTTATGGAACATCTGGTTTTATCCATTGCAGTTGGTTTCATTTCCATTTTCCTGCAAAGGACTAATTACAAGGACTTTGTGGTTTCAAAAACTATCTCCAACTAGCAAACTTTCGGAAACCTATATAGTAGGTAGCTTGTCAGATTCAAGTAGTGGGAAAACTTGGATATGAATTGGTGACTGGCTATGAGGAACAATCCATTCACGTTTCTGTCATTTCATTTTCTCTTAAGAAGCGAGGAACAACCAAATTGACGATACCGCATTGTTGGTTGTGGATTGGTCTTGGTCGTTGCCATGTCGTACGGTCGCTTATCCTTGTCTTTTCACTTGACGTGGACTTTTCAAAGTAGCTTTACTTCCAAGTTTGAAGCAAATTTCAGTTGTCCAACGCAAAGTACTTTCAGGGGTGAAAGGGTTTTATATGTTCGCCGCCTTCTTTCCAACCGAAGGAGCCTCCTTTACCAGTACAAGCATATTCGATGTAGTTAACTTGTTGATTCTGCACAAAACGACAAGATTACAAAGGTTGATATCTCGGCAAGTTTTCATTGGACGAAGATTTTTATTCCTGGCAGTATGAAAATTGACAAAAAATATGTCAATGTTTGGTTGGAAGATGTGCCCAACCTTGCGGCAGAATGTTCTAGGATGGAGATTTCAGACTTAGTGGGAGAAAATTTCGAGGTTGGAGGCGAAACAGTTTTTACAGAGTACTTATTACTGGAGTTTGCTGCTGTTCTGTTTTCGCCGAAAAATTTCGCAGAGACTTTTCCGTTGAGGAGTTCTGGTGGCGTAGTTTCAAGGGTCTTTTTGAGAGAGGATTTTATAACGTTGTGGAATGGACTAGTTGATGATCAAGATACTTGCAAGTTGAATGTTTTATCTGCTGCTCATGGGTTAGGCAAGAGTATATACCTCATTGCTGTTTTTGCCCGACACTTTGGAATCCCAGTGCAGTATATTGGAAACGCAGGAGATCTGTTGAGACCTCTTTTTGATGAAACTTTCATTGCAAGTAGATTCGCAGCAATGCTGCTGTTCATGAATCTAAAGATTCTTGATGAACTGGGTCCTTTTTACCCTCAAAGTTCTGACTATGAACACCTCCGCAGTTGTCCAATGAAAGTGGCTATATTTTATGCGCTGGCAAAAGGCGATCTGGCGCTGTGCGGCGAAATTCGACGGAAGATCATGAGTATGGCACCAAGGAACTTGATAATCATAGACGATAACGACACTCTTTGGCAGAAACTTGGCAGTGATCCCAAAAAGTGGACGCCCTTTTTTGAATTTTATGCCCATCCAGTACGGTATAGCACTGTAAGTACATGCTCTTTTTTCCTTTTGATCATTGACTCTTGTTAGTGGTATTGTAAGTTTGTTTTTGCAGGTTCGCAGCATCATGAGTTCGAAAGCAACCTACCTAGTGGCTATGAATTTTCTATACAGTATCTTGAATCATTGAGCCGAGAAGAATTTGCAGCATGTGAAAACTTGAGTGACTATCCTAACATAAAGGATAAGAAGAACGAAGTGGCATATTTGACCGGCTTGGTTCCGCGAATGATAGGTAGACTGGTCAGCCTGGCAAGTAACTCTGGTGGGGATTTTATCTTTGAGGAATTGGCTCAAAATTTCAAGGCAGAAATCTCCCACCGGATGAAAAGGAGCCATTCTGAATATGTTGATTCACTGAATGACAGTAAGAAGGCAGATTTCGCTGAGATGCTCTACAAATTATTTGTCGGCCGTGAGACCCCGAGAATCACAATTTGTGATAATTCATACCGACATCGAGGGCTTTTGATAACCTTTAAGGATAGATCTTTGCAGTTTTACAACAGCGTAGCACGTGACATTCTTTTTGATACCTTTATGGAGTTAAATCTTCCAACTGAACTGTCTCAAAGGTTGAAGGAAGCTCGAAGGAAGGGTGCTGGTGGAGATGAATATTTTCAAAAGCTGGGCTCTGTTTTGTCCTTCTTATCGTGAATTCCGAACTTATTCACTAGTGGGCGGTCGAACTATCCATTTTGAATCCGAAGTTTTATTTCGCTTTGATGGGAAGTACCTTGATAGACGTCTATCCAGCATAAGCATGAGCTGCTGGATACAATTCATCAGTAATTATCCTCGTTTAGATTATGCTTACGTAGATATGACTGACGGTAAATGGATGTTGTATCTTATTCAGGTTTCTGTTTTACCTTTTTCGGTGCATAACAGAGGATCAGCACAGTTGGAGCTGTTGTTTGAGAAATCTGGTGAAAGTGTTCCCCTTGCTTCGTTGCTGAGTTCATTCTTTGGTGAGACCTTTGAAGTCTCGCCCGTGTATAATGCCAGGAAGAAGATAGTAGACTTTGAGGTAATAGATTCAAAGGGCACATCTTGCCGAGAACGGATATCTTTTTTGTACGTGACTTTATTGACGAGAGAGGATGTGAAAGCAGATAGCGCCCCAAAATTTTTAGAATTTCTTACTTTTGACAACTTTCCTGATAACTTGAAGCATTTTATAGATGTTGGGCAAAAAGTACGGAGCGGCCGCAGACCACGAAGTCGGCGCTCTTTCAGAAGGAGTTGAATATCGATATATAGATGACGCTACTCATTATAACGGTCCTTATTCTTGTGAAGAAATAACTCACCTAGTTTATGCACTGGAATAAACAGTCTTTGGTTGTTTCCTCGAAACCGACTATTTAGCAATTATTGTTCAAATACAGTTTTCGGTCGTGAGTGCAGCAAAGTTACGTTTGTTAGACAAAGCAACGCATTGGAAGTGCCCTATCCTCTCATGGAGGTCTGTCAAGACTATCTTATGATAGCCTAATCTTTCCGCACCGAAAATCCACGATTTCTTCTTTATTATAGTCTTGTATGGACGATAGCTTCAGTAGATCGCCACACCTCCTTTCAAATTCATTTGTAGGTAATACACGAGACACTACTTTTGCTGTAGAAACTACTTCGGCCATAGTGAAAAAATTCAAAATGCTTCAAACCAAAGATTATAAGATGCGTACTTAAAGGCTAGATCGGGCGCCAAAATATGCGCTTTTCTATATCTACAATAAGTGATCTTCATGAGTAAGAGGACAGATAAGGGAGAAATAGAGAATGAACATATCTTAGTGAAAGGATACTATCTATAGCCGTGGAGGAACCTAGAGCCAAGTAACAATGGAAAGCTAGTGGAGTAGTTGCAGCGGTCATTTTATGTTGTGTCCCAAGAGGCATGTCTGCAATCTTGTTCTCCATTGAAGACAGCGCTATTACTAGATACCATATAAGCATTTGGAGCTTGCGGGATTTTTCTCTACAAGGATGTCCGGAGTGTTTTGTACGCCAATAGAAATTAATATTGCTGGCGCGCGAGACACTACTATCGGTGTTCGAGTTTTTCAGTTGCACGCAATTCAAGTGACATCGTGAAGATTTCATGCGACTGAGGACCGGTTCTAGTTATTTTTCCTGTACCAAGAAACATGGATAGAACTAGAGCCTGGAATTCGTATTGGAATGCACTTGTCGTCATGTGAACGTGGCAAAGTTTCTATGTGAATAAAGGGTATCCAATGTGAAGAGTAAGGGCTGTGTGCTTTATTCCAGAAAATATGGATACTTCTAGAGTTTGGAATTCGTAGTTTGCCAGGTAGAGCCCTGTCTATGACTGTTGGCGCTTAGGACAACCTCTTCTGGGTTGAAATGATGAAGAAATGCTTCGACTGGGATGTTGTAGTGGCGGTGTCGCTCATTGTAAATTCAAATTTCGGCAATGAGCGACATTCGAACAAGAGCTCTTGGCAGTCTTCAGGTATACCTTCATGGTATTGAGTCCGATATTTCTACACTGTTATCCTGTACCGAAAATAAACGTGGAGTCTACAATGAAGGAACAAGCTCAGAAGCTTACACAAGGGCAAGCCAGTTTGTGACCGAGTCCCAAGCTCTTTATTTAAAGCTCTCTAGTATGTTTAATCTTGTACGGGAAACACCGACCATAGAAAAAACTATACAGGAAGGCTATATTTATTTACAGAAACAACAAGAGAGGCTCCAATTACTCTTGGAGTCGTACGGTATAGAAGACAGCTCATCCAACGAATATGATGGATATGAGAATAGGAGGTCAACGACGAGACAATCGACTAGCACTGGAGAAACTTCAAGAAGGTTTATAACGAATAGAAGCACAAACTCACGCTCCAGCCTAGAAGAATGGGAAGCACCAACTTTGGAACAAATAGGGCTTTCAGAAACCTCTCTTGAAGCACTGAAGACGTTGAACGTTGCCTCTCCCAACCACAAGACAAGATCTAACACTCCAACAACTTCTAGTAGTAACCGAAAAACAACACCTGACTTTTCGGAATCTTCTCGTTACCTCTCCTCTCCATGCTCTACAAAAGATGGAAAAGTACGAGTCCTAGAATCCGAGTTTGAGAAGCACGTTGCACCCTTTGTGAAACATAGTGTCTCTGTATCAGAACTATCTGAAAAACTTCATTTACTGCATCAGGCATCTTCTAATCGAAACTCGAAGAGATTCAGTCAGTCCGAACTTTCTAAAATCTTTCAAGCATCGAGTAGCAAGCTTAAGCTATATTGCCTCGCTCTTGTTCAGCTGAAATATCTTCGAATAGAAGGGGATGATCTAGTTTTAGTTGAGGATAAGTAAGTCAGGATGCCATAAAAGATCATCAATAAACGACCTGCGTGTAACTTGTGGTCTCTTTGACAAGAACAGTGTATTCGAAAGATGTTGAAACTTAATCGAGTCTATCTTTCACTCAGTTTAGCCTTCAAAGCATCCTGTATGAACTATTCGTAGTGCAGTCAAGTTTCGTATGAAATTTACTTCGGAGAACTTGTCCTCAGAGCCGCGAAGAAGGTGAACAGGAAGACTTGAAGGAATGACAAAAGAACACTGCTGTCACTGCTGGATATACGCAAATGCCAAGTTGTTCACATAATATTGTCTTCTGTGAATACGCCTATGGTTCTTTGATGCCACTGGTAATATCACTCGTCTTCACAAATATAAAATTGTGAATAATCAACTTTTCAAGCAGCGAAACATAAAGATGACAACTCAAGGTAGTCAAAGGCATTTCAAAGCAACACATTACATAGTAAGATCTCCTTCAAAGAGGAAAAAAAGCAACAATACACATTTATTCCTATTCGACATTTCTATATACTCCGACAAGAGAAAGTAATGACAATACAATATAAACAGCAACCCCTGGAAAGAGGACGAAAAGTTACGATAACAGAAACGTTTTCCAAGTATACACATTTTTCGTGGATATGCATTCATCTCGGCAGTATTTCTGCCTTCCTTGCTATTAACTGTGTAGTCATCATATGCGCAATTAGATCGAAATTCAACAAGATGTGCTCATTGACTCTTCTTCATTCCACCTTTTTTTCTACCTGCCTTACGTTTCTTCACGGTTTCTGAAGTTCCTGAAGGGCTGTTTCTCGTTTTCTTCTTTCTTGTAGTCTTTGAGGGGCCTTCTGTACTCTTCTTCTTCCTCGAGGCCTTTGATAATAGTTCTCGCTGTATGGCGATGTTTTCCATTGCATATGGATTTTTAAGTCTTATAAGTCTTCCACGGGACAGAATCTGTCTTGAGCCCGCCTTAGAACTTTCTCTCGTTTCCCAAGGTGCTCGACAATAGACACACGTCACTTCCTGACCTGAGGCAGCTTTTGAAGCCGACCACTTGTCGAAACAGTCTTGATGCACTGCATTGCCACAACCCCATTTACAGTAAAGAACAGGCTCGGCACTTTTTCCCGTTGAAAATTCCTCAAAACATATAGGGCACTCCGTATTATTTTCTCTTCGAGGAACTGGAGTCTTTTCTACCCCAGCTGAGGCTCCTTTGAGGTCCCCAACTATGGCTTTAAAGTTGTTTAAAGTGTCCTGTGGAGCTATATATCGTTGGTCCACTGGAACACTGACGTTTGATAGAAAACTTTGAAGCTCTTCGTCACCAAAGCCACTAGTGGATAGTTCCTCAATTCTCTTTTCTGGAACTTTAAGAATGCGCAATAGTACGAATATTATGTGTTTACAAAACCCCTTCCTATTCGAAATACGGTCAGAGTGCGACAGAGGGGAGAACTCTCACTTCGCACCTCACTCTATGGTCAACACAGTTACACTTTGGACTACCGTTTCCAAAGGAAACAGTATAGACGTTTCCTGTTGAACCCAATATAGCAAACGTGGGGTTCCTCTGCTCGTTTGTTATTGTCAGTAAATAAAGTCGCTGCTTCTTCGCACGTTGTATTCTCGCATGAATCATTTCCCTCAAGAGCAGTTTCGCCAAAGAAAATGCTGAAGGCACCAGCAAAGAACTTCCAATCACTAAGCTCCATTTGTCGGTTCCTAATTTGTCTCTGTGTTAACCTGAGGTGTTCAGTTCTACTATTTCGTACTTCATCAAACTTCCTATACTCTGGACATTTCTTTTTGGCTGTCAAAGTCAATTTATTCTACAATACGAAAGCCCACTCTATGGATTGTTCTCGTATTATAAAAAGTGAACGCGCTGCAACTTTTTCAAGTTGCCACTGAAAGATTCTACTACACAACGCTCTTGTCGTCTCGAACGAAAACACGCTTATCCATATCTTTCAACAGAGAAACCGCCAGCTCTGAAATATCAGACAAGTCAAGCGTTGCGCAAATGGAAAGTTTTTCTCTGAGAGCTATCATCGCTCTTCTCACAAGAGAAGTGCTGGCAGAACTAGATTCGCTGTTAGTTTCTTTCACTTCACGAGGTAGATGAACCTCACTGAAAACATCTTGCGCAAAAATAGATAGCGTTTCGTATTTGAGCAAATTCTCACAGACATCTCGTGTTTCCAAACATAGTGCAGATGACAATGGATAACCACCTCCATTCCATTTTTCCTCCAAAAGTAATTCTGTAATAGCTAAAGTGCTACGAAGAATATGCAGCTTGGTTTCCTCAATCACTGACCATTTCTTAGACTTATGAGATACTTCGTGCCAAGCATAGTAGGATTGGTTGCGAATCCACTTCAACAAGGCAACTCGACAAGCATGACGAAATCTCAAACGATGCTTTTCATTATATTCATGAGTACAACAAGTATAGAAACCATTTCGAAGCACCATGATAACCTTCTTCCAGCTTCTTTCTGTTAAAAACTCTTCATGGATCAAGAAACGATTGGCTAGCAAGTCCACAAGTATGATATCATAAGATTCTTTCCTCCATAGGTTCTCATACTCGGACAATGACTGAGTAGTATACATATCAACACTTTCACTTTCCTTCTTCTCCATAGCAATAAAGTTTTCGATCAATTCCACAATTCTATCGAACAACTTTATGTCCAAATCTTTTGAACAAACCTCTCTCCGAACACATGACTTTAGTACTACCACCAGTGCCTTTAAACTATCCAATGCCAAGGCTCTTTTGTAGGAGTCTTCAAATGAGTATTGCTCAATAAAAGGCATCAATAATTGTACAAATAAACTCAGAAAAGTCAGTCGAGGTTGGAGAGGAGCCGAATCATTTTGAAAAGTAACTTCTATAGTTTGGAAACATAGTTGCATCCTTGTAGAATATTCCAAACTGTCCCATCTGATATCTAAAGAATGCTTACAAAGTTCGAACAATTTCTCAAAGAGAATGTCCCAACAGCCACTCTCCTTATCAAAACTGGCTTCTCCTAAGAATTCAAGAGCTGCGCTAAAAAGCTCTTGACTCTTCCATCCTACTGGGGAACGAGCAATGGATATTACAATGTCAAATAAGGTCTTTGCTTGTTGAGGCAGAAAAGAATGTCTGGAATTCTTCAACAAATTCTTCAATCCACCGATGAATGTTAAAAACGCAGGCACATTGGCTTCTTCGTTGTCTGCTTTAAAATGTCCTTGAAGAATCTTCCATAATTGTTCCCAAAACAGTGTCTCTACGTTTCTTTCCGTTCCATTTTTGATGTCTCGAGTAAATGCTTCTATTCATCCATTTAGTGATCCACAAAATGACAACAATAGATACAAACCTTGGTCACAAAAACAATCAAATATAGAAATCATCATGTTCACACCAGCCTTGCAGAGCTCCGTCCTTCGATGGTTGACGCAATGAAGAACAAATTGTACAACTCGTGACCACAATTCGATTGTCTCGTCTTCATATTGAATAAAACTACTCCAAAACTGATAACAAAGTTTGACCAGTCCTTCGAGAAAAATTATTCGGCTTTCATCCCACTGCTTTTCAACAGTGTTTCTACTATGATGAATTCTAACGTCGGTCTCCACAAGACTCGATTCTTCATCTTCATCACGAGCCTCTTCAAATAAAAACTCACAAGTTGGAATAAGAAACGTATCACAGACACGCTTCCAAAATCCTGGAAATTGCATACTTGCTGCTACTTTTAAGGCATCAACAATCATTTTTAAAGTAGAATTTCTTATTTCAGGTCGTCTATCTCGTGTGAGAACCGATATTTCAGTCAAAATGGAGGCAATTTCCTCATAATGCATCTGTGCATCCTGAATCGATAACTGTTGAGTTTCAACACTAGTAGCTTCTGACCATTTTCTCGAGACCGTGTCGATAGTGTTCCATATATATCCCAGACAAGTCAACAACAAATTCAAGTCCTTCAAACTTTCGAAATAACGACACAAAAATTTTGTCCATCGTTGCAAGCACTCCTTATTACAAGGTAAATAAGATATAAAGTCTCTCGACAAAACAGTGACAAGACGGAAAACAACAAGTTGATAGTCTTCTTTCATGGGAACCTTGTATAGCATATCCAAAAGAGTATCCCACGAGTCTTGCGAGTAAACAATGTCAGGGTAACTCTGTAATATTTCAGTCATCGCTTGTAAAACCCGATCAAATACGACAATATTCTGCACAACTATCATAGGATGGAACAGTTTCAGGACGATTGGATAATGAAAGTCGGTATCTAAATTTAACATCGTCCGATGAATGACTTGAGCGGTAATATTTACTCCTATCATTTGAACCTGTTCACTAACTGTCGAATTTGTCATGAGGCGACCAACAAACTCTGAAGTCAGCAATAAAAGAAACTCTTGCAAAGATGTGTCCGTCGGGGACCAGTTCTCATGAATCCATAAAAGACGTGCAAGGAACGTTCGATCCATTCTAGGTTTTTCCTTTGGCAATGATTCAAAGTATGCAGAGCATATTGGGTAAACCTTGAGAAAACAACGGGAGCACAAGGATTGAATTTGTTGAGGAGCAGAAATTTCCAACAATTCTTTAAAAAAATGGTTTAGGTCCGATACAAGTTGACGTGACTCTACAAGGCATTGAAGGATAGGCAACAGAACATAAGCAAGAATCATACCTTGAAAATTGTTATCTTGACTCGATAAGTAGTCCAACAAAAACAAGAGAGCAAAAGAGTCGTTCAAGCCATTGTTGTCCTCATCTAACATGTCAAAAGAAACAAAATAGTTTATCAAATCCGTCAGCAGCGGCATAAGACTTGAGACATGTCTTCGTACTTGAGTCACGTACATACTCCAGTGGTCCTATCATAAAGTTCAACATATGAAAACGAAACCAAACTCAAAAGTATAACCTTGAGGGGAAATAAATTTTCTCTCAATATACCACAAATACTTTTCAACAATTGATGGAGTTCCAATTGTAGCCGCATATTCCTTAAGGATTTACTAATAAGCATCCACGTCTCTATGTAGCAAGTATGAAGAAATGACGACAGATGATGGTTGGCATAACATAACAGAATTTTAAGTATCGATGGCCAAGTTGCTTGAATAATCACTTCCGCTACTCCACTTGTGTAGCTTCTGTAGAACATCTCAAGATTTTCGACAAATCTCTGTACAATTTTTAAAATCAGAAAAGCTCGTTGGTATTTGGTATCTAAAACAATTCCAAGAATTTCTGTAACTTGCATTTGTGCAGTAACACGAGGATCATTTGCAGAGAATACATTTCGTGGTATGTTTTGTACAAGTTTTGCCAGGAAAGCAAACAAATCTCTTAAAATAGTCCAACTGGTTTGCTTAGACAGTCCATCTCCATCATTGGCCAAGTTTGAAATATACAAAAGTAAAAACGATGACGGCTGAAATAAATCAAATAAAGCTCCAAGGAACAAGTTGATCTTTTCGTCTGAAATGCCATTAGAGATCACATAGACAACGAGATTTTCAAAGACTTCGGAACATTCCTTCGGAAGGCTCTTGATATAGAGATGAAGAAATTGGAAGAACAACATCATAACGTATAATGTATCTTCCTATTGGTTGGTTTAGCCTTTTTGTGGTACAAGTGTGAATATTGTTCTCACATTTCTTAGATCTGTCCAATTTTCGACGTTCAAGACAGGAGGAAAGACTTCCAAAAGCAATTGTCGAAAAACTTGATTCTTCACAAACGCTTGCGAACAAATACAGTCAATTAGTATCTAATTCACATTTAACAAAGTCAATAGATAGATATTACAAAGAAAATACCTGATAAACCAAGGAACGTCGTAGATCATGACCAGAGAATCTATTTGAAACGTTCGACTTTGTAACAGTGTGGCACAAATCTTGAAATAAAAGATAAGCACTTGTCATAGATGGTGTCAACTCATGAGAGTCCGTTTCTTCAGAGACAACTACATCAAATGCTTCAGCAATGATTTGTCGAAAGCCTGCTTCTGCCGCAGCCTTCCATTCTTGCTGCAGCACATCGCTATCTAAGCATTGAATGAGGATAGAAAGTCCACGAAATAAGTAATCACAATCTGGATACTTTTGTTTCACGCAATAGGAGCAAAATAGAATCAACACTTGAAGGGACTTTAACTTGTGTTTTCCTTCTATTTGAGCAAGTAACTGCCCAAGCTGATTATAAAGTTTTCAAATATTTCGAGAATATCAACGTACCTGCTTGTCGCAAAAGTCCAAAAGCTGTTCTCCGTAAGTGTCGTCAAAGCAGTTGTGTGAAAGAAGAAACTCCACACAAGACAGTGCACAAACAACCAATTTACTCTCTTTAGATTCAAGAGCCTTGAAGAATGAGTCTGTGGAGCAAAGCAAGAAGCGAGCCTACATACCGTTACTAGAACACGCAGGACACTTTGAAGCACTTGGCTTTCTTCTAGCTGCTCTATTCGATGAATATTTTGAATACATTCTTCGATTACTTGTCGAAACTGTGACTGCTTCTTCTTTGTTTCTCTCAACAGATTTTGTAGTTCCTGTGCGAAATATGAACAAATATTTGGGCTTTCTGAAAGACTTGCAAACCTTTTCTATCCAAGACCACAAAGGAAAAGACTGTGCTTGTGAATCCATTTCTTCCTTGGGTGAAACGGCAGCAGAAACTGTGCAAATGTTAAGTTTCGGTTTCCTTTATCGTGTCTCTGTCCAACGAACTAGATGTTGCAAGTATAGAAAGAGAATTGTTTGTCCACGGAATACTTGCAACAGACAAGTATCTACTCCAAGAATGAGCGGAATAAACGGCGGCATCGACTATACACGTAAGTAGCGATAGATTGGTTTTCCTTGGCTCAACCTTTTGTTCAGTTGACTTGAGCGTATTTTCTCCTCAAGTTCAGGAAAATATAGTTACTATACAGAAAGGCGTTGAAACTCCTCGAGAGCTCATTGAAACTACAAAGAAGCTTGCCAGTTATAAGGATGAAAGAATATTGCCTGTACTCGTGGATGTATTAGGGTTTAATAACCCTATTGCTGCAAAAATTGCTTTAGAAGCAATTGTAAACTTTGGAGTTGCTTCTAAAAAGTTACTGGTGAAGGCAACTGGAGCTTTCAACTATGCAGTCAACGCATATGCTTTGAAGGCGCTGGGTTTACTTGGATTTCCTGATACTTTTGAGATTTGTTCACATCATGCGTTACACGGTACAGTTCCCAACGTTCGAAGGGCAGCAATCATAGCCATGGGAAGACTGCACTATGAAGAAACGGAGTTGCCCAGTGTTTGGGAAAGTTTATCAAGTTTTCTTTCTCCAAAAACCGATTGGTCTATACGTTACACTGCCATTGTATCTTTGGAATCTCTTCTCTTGCGATACGAACTACAAGCACATAATAGAAAAGCTTTCATCGACAAGATAGGGGAAATAGCAAAGTCTGACGATGACTTGCTCGTTCGTTGTCGTGCCGAGTTGGCTTTGCGTCGAGTAACATATGCGTAAAAGATATAAGAATCAGAAGTCTCCTGAATAAAGAAAAACACTCAGCAATACAAATAAATTTATAGGTGAGCAACTTCAAAATTCATCTTTCTAACCTATCATTTGGATGTCCATCTGTTAGAAACTCCAAAGTTCGCTTCCTTCTCATCTTTCTTATGAATGCTTGCCATGCATATATGAGAATGGCAACCAAAACAAGTGTAAGTATTACAGTGACTGCAATTGTGGCAGCTACTGGAAATCCTTCCATCTTATTGAATGCCAATGAACCACTAAGAAATACTGGAAACAGATCCTTCAACAACGAAATGATTATTTCAAATGTAATGAGACAGATAATAATGATTTCAAGATCGCTGTTGTGCTTAAACTGAAGTTCCTGAGATAATAAGTCAAACAGCTCTCGCACTATCTCTACTCTTTTGTTCAACAATTCAGCTCGTTGCCGAAGTTCTAAATACCTTTCAGCACTTCTGTATAGAGGCTCAAAAGCTTCATATTCCCAAAAGAATTCGGGAGTATCTAAAACATCTGCATGTAAATAGACTTGATGTCGATCAAGAATCAGGCGACCCAAGTTCTTCGATATTTCAGTTCTGGATTGACTAATAGAACCATAACGAGCCAATTCTTCGGGTAAATGCCTCGTTGCTGCAATAGTATTCTGAACGGAATCTTCAAAAGCTGAAAGTTTCACAGATTGAGCCATAGCGTGTGAGACTGCCAACTTTTCTAAAATTGCTCTCTCTCCACTTGTTTCTACTAAAGTAATACAATCACGAGATATTCGCCACTGACTACCAAATTTAAAGCGAAAACTATCAACTTCGGGACCGGGAAGAGGTGTTCTCTCAAAACTACGAACTGTCTGCAAAATCAACGACTCGGATTCTTCGTCGAGACCCCAAGTGACAACTGCGCCATAAGGAAACACAAAAATATCCACAACAGGTTCAAAATCTTGATAAGTAGCATGAATAACGTCACCATAAAGTTCTGCAGGAATTCCAAGCTCTGAGAAATGTTGAAACAACGAGCCCATTCTATATTCTTGTGCTGTACAGAAGCTAGTTGCTCTTCCGTAATCATCTTGTGCAGATGAACCCAATAAGCCTTTGGACCTTCGCTTTCTAAGCCACCTCTCTATGTCCTGTTGAAATGGACTTTGCTTTGCATTTAACTTTACATTCTTATTTTCGGCACTTTCGAAGTCTCTTCCTGACTTCACCGTTGCAACCACATGAACCCGACTAGGACGAGCTGTTGAAATTCTTTTCAAAATAGCTTTTCTTCGTGTTCTCAGTAAGTTACCACTCTCAGCAACAAATAAGGCACAGTTAGGTAGACGTCGTTCTCTACAACAGCCAAAACAAAACCTTTTCTTCTCTGCTCTCGGCACAGCAATCCAACTCATCATTAGGCAATGGTGAACAGAGCACTTTTGAACGACGCTATTCAAAGAGCCTTGCAGAAGAGTGACTGGTTCGAGTTGGACACTTATTTTAAGAATGTGGTTGAAGGAATCGAAGATTTTCAAGTATTTTATGAGCTCCTTCCTAACTTTCTACGTCAAGTCTTTGGTTATGAACAAGTAGGGTAGGTATTTATTAGGCAACAGTTTCAAGGACGCTCAGAGGATTTGTTCAGGATTCTTGATAATTTGGAAAACTTTGATATGAAAAACAACTCCATAATTCGTTATCTTGGACCCAGAAGTAATTTCTTTTCCTCTCTGGAAAAGTCTAGCTCCAACTTTACCTTTTTCTTTCCTGTTACGAACTTGCCAGTCTGGTTACAGAGAGCCATAGAAGAAAAGCAGTCTCCTGTCAACTCTCCAAATGGAGAAGTAAGACCAGCCTTGGGCAAAGATGCGTTTCTGGCCTTTTGTAAGGAACGACTTCGAAAGTCTGCTGAAGGAGAACTCGAGTTGAATGCAACGGAATACTTTCTTTTTTGTTTGATTGCAAAGTAAGCAACTTGCTGAACGTGAGTTTATTTCTAATCTGTTATTTAGTACTTACTGGAAGCGAGACTTCCAAGTCTTTGAAGGAGACAGTATGGTTTCCAACAGAACTTTTCACCCTGCAATGGAACTTAAGCAGTTCCTCAACCCAAAACAACAAGGTTCTGGTAAAGATCAGAATCAGCACTGTTTGAGATTGGAAAAATGGCAGTTCTTGCACTTGCTGTATTTGTATATTGTTTATTTTATTCCAAGGAATGAAATGTTATGTCTTCTGAATGGTAGAGACATTTATTTTATTAGAAAGTATGGAGAGTTGTTTTGGCGACTTTTTTGTAACTTTTATATATTCACTGAGGAGGCGCTTACAATGGGCTCATTATCTCTTCCTTCTAAGTTTACCTTTTGCGTGTTGACTGTTGCAATTTCGTACATTCGTCCTTCCTTTGGTAGCAGAGACCAACTTGCAACTCACGGAGAAGGAGTTTTCTCTCCCAACAAGAAAGAACCCAAACTCTTTTCAACGGAGGATGCTTGGAATTCGTCTATACAAAGTATTTTTGAGTATTTTCATGTTTGTAGTCAACTGTGGTCAGAATCACAGTTACTAATTGACTTTATATATCTCGCATGTTGTATATTTGTTATGGCTACTCCATGGATGCCCATCGAAAGATGGCTAAATATTCCTCATCCGACTGACTTGATGAGGTTAGTCGTTGGCTCAAATGGCAGTCCATCGCGTTCGTCAACCAAAGGTGTCGCGGAATATGAGAATTATAAACAAAAACCTTTGGAAGGAATGGAAACTCTTCAACAACAAGTCTTTGCTGTCGATTCAGCTTCTTTTATCAGTCGTTATAAGGATTTATACGGTGCTTTGATCCCCTTTGTTGTAAGAAAAGCAGCGGTGTTAGGTGCTTTTAAGAACATGCAGTTTTTTCTGTTATTGAAAGCACTGTCGAATAGTTTTCATTGTCGTACTTTTGAAGAAGAGGATTCCTTATTTGTGCTACTTAGGGATGCTCACACGCACATTTCGGAAACATACAATCACTCGTTGTATTCTCTTTCAAAATCTGGAGGCTTTTGCACGTTTCCATTCTTTCATCAAGGTGCGGTAGTGACTATTTCCTGATTGTGTAAAATGAAATAATTTTGTTCAGGAATATACAGGGATCTTGAGAACTTCCAAGGTGAAACACTTAAAATTCTTTTTGAGTCTTGGAAGCAGTGGAGGCCATCGAGTCGCATTGGAATGGTTTTACAAAGTGATATCGTCATAGGAAGTTCAGCAGCAGAACTAAGGTTTCCAAGAGAATTTTTGAAGGAATTTAGAGGCTTGATTCTCATTTTAAACCTTGGAACCTGTTCTTCATTGTCTCTCGTGGAACATGAAAGAAAACCGGCCAATCTCACTCATCGTCCGTCGAATTTAGATCGTAGCAGCCCAGAAATGGAAAGATCTCGAGAAAGGAAAAGTGACATTGCATCCATCAGTCATAGTAAGGGAGCCATAAGATATCGTGGAGACCCTTGGATGGCTCCTATATGTTCTTATGAATCAGAATCCTTGGTCTGTTTCCTATATCGCCTGCATCTCTTTTTAAGAAATAGTTTGGGCATTGACGTGAATTTTCGTTTTCTGGCATCTTATATCTTCATCTTGTATACATGTGTCTTTTCCATCCTTTCTGTACTGCTTTGGAGGCTCTTCAGATAGACTAAAATGGAGTTGAAAGGGCTAGTATAAATCATTCTTTCAATTTTTAAAGTTTCTTGCAAAAGCAAGCCAAAGGAGGTGAACTGACATCTTAGAATTCAAGGAAGCTCGAGTCACTCTGTGTTTCTACAAACTTTTTCCCTAGTTATCAACTTTCGTGTCGCAGAAGCTCTCTTTGTTATACAGGTTGCGACTTTTGCTCGACGTTTCTTTTACATATTAAAGCTGATGGCTACGTATGAACTTGGACAGCATTTCGTGACTTTCCTCTTCATATAAATCTCTTGAGATTAAGTTTCTTTCAACCTGCACAACTTCTTTGTGTAAATCAAAAATTTCTGTCTTGAATTTTTGTTCAATGCTCTCTTTTCATCAACTAATTTAGAAATCAACAAGATGCTTCTATGGTTGCATGTTCCATAGCATGAATTTGTACTTGCATGGAAATTGTTTGGATAAAGCAAAGTTCGCGTCGCCGGGGAATATTTCATCCTTCTGCCTAACAACGTTTTTGATATAACAGTAATGCTTTCGTTTCTTAAACCTATATGAAAACGTCATATGCGTGACTTGACAATTTTAACATTTTTGAACCACACAAAAGAGGAGGAGGCACCACTCCACGATTCAAATTGAACTCGCTCGAGTGCTTTCTCTTACCACTCTTTTTGTTTCGTAGAGTGTTATGCCTCGTATTGGACGGGTTAGCCTGATGGAGATTCCGTATTTACAACACTCCGGGTGGGAATATAGTCAAACAAAAGACAGAATTTCCTATTTCAAGTTATGAAGACAATACCCCTTCAGTGTTCCACTACGTCTATGTCTTCCTTGTCACCCTGATTCGGCAAATAAATCTCTCCCTTCAAGCCTTTAGCACAAGGAATATTCGTCCTGTGCTGTTTCATAACGTCCTTTAAACTCGCTGTTGCAATTCCATCAATCGAAACGATATAAAGAACTAATTTTGGTATTTCTATGCCATACACCGTATTCAGCCAAGACATACAAAACTGTATATCTAAGAAAACAATTTTTGGCAGACAAAGATGTAATTAGCTAATTTTAGCTGGCTGCCTCCCAGGAATTTAAGCTGAGTAATGCGATGTTGACGGCAAACCCTTGCCGAGATTTAGAACAAATCTCAGTTGTGCTCTCTTGGTGAACCTCGTCTTCACGGTGTAGTTGCAAGAGTGCTCTCATAACTTTAAAGGAGGTCCTCTTTGTCTATATTTCTCTATGATTGTTAATACTACAAGTTTATACAAAAAATATTACGATAGATTCCAAGAGGCGATACTATGGAAAATTTTGCCAAAAATAGACAATCCCCACCCATGATAGTTCAGAATAATATGCGCTCGTTCCTATGGGAAAACTTCAATATCACTTCTAGTTAAAGGTCGGTATCTTCACTCTTCAAGCTACGAAGGAAACTGAGGATAGTTTCTTGCGACCCACTTTATGCTCTTAATGTCTTCAGAAACTTGCTAGAACGAGTCCAAAGTATCCCAATATGCTTGTACTGAATTCGAAAAGTTACAAGCTATTTACGGATTTTCTATTGTAACTTTCTTAGCTTGTTCATATTATAAGGGCGAATCATAGTTGCAAAGTTATAACTTTCTAAAAATTTTACTATTATAAGCCGTCAAGATTCTTTGCAACATAATAACTAATGACAAAAGCTCGTCAAGCGTTAACGTTCCACCCTAATTATTTTGAGCGTAGAAAAAGTGTCCCTCATTCCAATCGACCCGGTGAAGCTTTTATTCGCTATTCTAACGACCAATCAGTACAACGGAACGGAGGGACGCCCATTGGACACGAGTAATGGAAAAACATTATAAATGCTCCGCTCGGCGCTAAAATTGATAACGATTTGGGATTTGTGATTACAACGAGCATATCGATGGAAGCAAGTGAGTCTCCAAGGAAACAAGAAGTACACAACCTAGAAAGCAATGTTGAAAATTATGAAAGTGAAAAAGTATCAGCAGAGTCCAAAGATGAAGGAGTTACGTTTACGCTGAAATTTTTTCTATTTGTTGCCTGTATTGGTTCCAGTATGTTTGGTATGGACCAAGCACTTCTTTCCTCAGTGGAACTCTTTGCCGTTCCAGACCTGCACTTGACCTCTCATCAGTGGTCTTGGATATCATCTGCAGCAACTCTTGGTGCTGCAGGTGGGGCACTAATGTAAGTATTATTTTTTCGACTATTCACAAGAGAATACTGAAATTCTTTTGTCAATAGAGCTATACCTGTTAATGCTCTAGTCGGAAGAAAGATAGTTCTACTGATTTCTTCAGCTTTTTATATTGCTGGAGTAATTATGGCTACTGCTTCCGAAAACTTTGGTTTGTTCTTTTCTGGCAGGCTTATCATGGGCATTGGAATGGGAATCGAAGCGATGACTATTCCTATATACATTTCGGAAGTCGTTCCTAAGTCTCATCGTGGTGCACATCTGAATATTTTTAATTCATTGTACAACGTCGGTGTTTTTGTAGGAGATATCGTCGATTCCATATTTGTGAATGTTCATCCTGGTTCCTGGCGATATATGGTTGGTGCGGGCTTTATAGGACCAGCTATCCAATTCGTTTGCGTATTTTTCTTTCCTGAAAGTCCTAGAATGCTATTGAAATGGGGTAAACCAGATGCAGCCAAAAAATCTTGGAGCAAGTATCGTAGACCAACGCCTATTTCTGAAAAGGAATACGAAGAAATGGTACAACAGTTGGAAGAGGAGCTTGCATTGAAAAGGGGTATGGTGGGAGTTTTGAAGGAAATTTTCTTCAATCCCTCAGTTCGTGCTACGTTCATACTCGGTGTGCTGCTGTCTTTTGCTCAGCAATGGAATGGTGCTACTGCGCTTGGATATTATGAGCCGTCTATATTCACTCAGCTTGGTCTTACCCGAATTCAAGCCGTTTACACTACACTTCCCATTGGATTTTGGATGCTTTTGTGGACCTTACCACCTTATTTGTTGTTTGATAGGTATGGTAGAAGACCTATCATGATGGCTACATTTCCTATTTTTATCATCGGACTGATAATATCTGGTACATCTATCTTGAGTCACAACACAAAGGGTAAAGCAGCAGGATTCTTTATTGGCCTTGCTCTATACTACATCGGATACGAACAAGGAATTTCGCCTTTGGCTTGGGCGATTAACGGTGAAATGTACGAATTGCATGTAAGAAACTACGGAATGTCATGGGGAGCATTTATGTTGCTTGGCTCAGCATTTGCATCAACCTACACATTCTCCAGGCAAAAAGCGGCAATGACTCTATCGGGAACCTTTGGTTTATATGCCGGTCTGTCTTGTTTGTTTTGGTTCGCTCTGTTTTTAGTAATGCCAGAAACTGGTGGGTGTACGTTGGAAATGATCAAAAGACGGTTTGAAGGTGGTGTTACCGTCATAGCGAAACGGAATATTCGTGAAGCGAAACTTTTCTGGCACGGAATTTTCCATGGGAAGGGAATACGGGAGTCCCTTCGCCTTTCAGAAGATCTAGATGAGAATTATACGGCAGAAAACGACGGCAACAAAGATGTGTAGTTGGGACGTATGCAATGGGTTTGTCAAATAAAACTTTATGTGGTTTTGACACACACACACACGCATATATATATATATATATATGTGATTTGTGACTGTGTCAAAGACTCTTGTAGGCAATTCTACACGTCCGAGTGCATAGGTGATTGCTGTCAAAGGATGCCAACGACTTTGAAGCGACGTCGAGTTTCTTTTACTCGCATGTTGAAGTTGTGGTAGAAACTGTAGCACTAAGAGAAGTTACTGGTTCTGTATGCAAATCATTAAGTTTCAGCTACCACTACCCGCGACTGTTTATTCACCACAGTTACCCTTTTCGTATACACAACGAACACTCGGCAACTCTTGCGTTTGCACGCTGCGAAAATAGACACTAATAGGATCCAATCAACACATTTATTTCATATATCTGAAGAAGCAAAAGAGCAAGTATGCTCAAGTCCCTTTTATATAGGTCATCTTTCTCAGTGCTTTGGAACTTGATCCCGGAAGGCTGATGTCAGAAACCAAAGATTGTTTTCAAAACTCCAGGGCTTTCTGAAAGAAGTAATTCGACTGGAGCCCAAAGGAAAGGTTTCCAATTAACCTTGAAATCTATAAGTTGCCAAACGTCAGCAGAGAGTAAAGAATGCATTCCGAAAAAATTGTTCAAAACCGCTTGGTGGTGACTTGTGGTTCTAGATTTACGATAGAACGTCTTCGGAAAAAATTCCATACATTTGAGCGAGTTGGGAAAGTTCTCGTGACAAGACGATGAAAACATCACAATTACTGTGGAAAGAGTCATCCGTGGGTAGCCTATTGAGTTGCGCTTCGTTGAAACTTTTTGCGACAAACAAGTTGTGTTTGTGTTCATCTTAGATTTAATTGGTTCCACTCTGTTCAATGACAAAAGGAGCGAAGATACTTGATTTTTGAACCAAACTGTTGAAAATGCCATGTGCTGGACCCCTCAATAGCATGTCCCGAATAGTTGCACCTTTTCATAGCAGGATGGTCTTGCCTTTCTTCCTAATAGACAGAAGAGATGACGGAATGGCGGTCATTTGCATACCGCAGATGGGGTGGGAATACTATTCAGAGCTGCTGTCTTTTGATCGGTCCATTTAACAACTTTTCAAAGAGTGCTTGATTGAAAAGAGTCGCACTGTTTTTGCTCCTGTTCCCTTTCCGTACATACTTGGTACAATTTTGTAACTTTTGACTTGCTTTTTTCTACCTTTTTATCAAGCTCGTAGGCGAAGGTCGGAAATGGAAAGTTAGTGCCCTTGTACAGGCTTCTGTATTTCGTATTTAATCTAAACAAGTTTGTATTTTGGCGGGAAATAGCGTTCCTGCTTAGAGAATCATAGTTGATTCTCTGAGTCAACGTTCTTTTCCGTTCACAAGGACATAGGCGCCTATTTTTCTATTATAGTTTCGTGAACTTTTACTCTCCTGTCTCAATTTTTGTTTGCTTCTTTTTTTCATTCTAAAATTTTGGCGATCTTTTCTGTATCGAACCAGGTATGAGTCAAAACTTTTAGCAACTCAGGCATTGCCACGTCATGGATATCATAGGGAATGCCACTAATCCACCACTTGTGCATCTTGTTGATAGCCTTTTCATTCGCAACTCTCAATTTCTGTTGTTTAACCTTTGTTGAACAGAGGCGAATTCCTGGTTACCAGCTGGAGGTTTTTTGTTCTCATTATTTCTCTTCCTGTTCTTTTCATTCGGGAACAATAACAGTGATAGAGAGCTTCACCTTTCAGCAATTTCATGCTGTACAATGTCCATGATAGATGGTGATGATAGCGAGGAATTCATCCGCGAATTAAATTCCTTGACGGAACAAACTTTGTCACTGAGAACAATGAACTGACTCGCACCCTTATCCATTTTTGTAGGTAATTGGATGCCCCTTTGTCAGTGCGTTCCAGAAAGGTTCGCAGTCATCTTTACCTCTAGTTGATAGATGTGCGCGACATCACTGCTGTTATCGAAACACTTCCTTTCTCCTGATTTTCTACCAAAATAAGATAACTCAAAATACTTCATTCCAAAGATGACAAGATGCGTATTTAAAGACTAGATCAAGTGCCAAAATGTGCGTTTTTCTATATCTGGAATTCTGATTGGTTGATTTTGGCGCCCAAAATAAAAGATCATGTCTATAAAAGCCCGCCTCATTTCATTTTTTCCAAAAAACATTTGGGAATTTTCTCATGCAGTACTTGGGCTGGTTGGAAGCAACCTTTGAGTGATCATCATAAGGAAGAAGATACGTCAGGAGGAATAGATTCCATACATATCTTTTCAAAGGATACTATCTTATAGTTGTGGAGGAATCTAGAGCTTACTGACAATGGAGAGCTAGTGGAATAGTTGCAGCAGTCTTTCTATGTCTTGTCCTAAAAGGCAGATCGACAGTCTTCTCTCCATTTAAGACAGCTCTCTTATAAGGAACAAAATCAGCATTTGGAGCTTTGGGGATTGTATTGCAAGGATGATCGGCATGTTTGTGCGCCAATAATAGTACTGAGCACGCGAGACACGGAATACCGTTATCCAAGTCACTAAATTGCATACTTACGTGCATAGTGAAGATTTCGTTGCGAATGGGGACAGGTTCTAGTTATCTATTCTGTACCAATAAAGCTATGGATATAACTAGAACCTGAAATTTGCATTGGAATGCACTTGTTGTCACGTGCACTTGGCAAATTTTCTATGTGAATGAGGAAAGATTTTATTGTATATACAATGTGGAGAGTAAGGGTTTGTGCTTTACTCCAAAAAAACATGGATATCTCTAGAATCTGGAATTCGCAGTTTGCCAGGTGGAGCCCTGTCCATGACTGCTGGCACAGAGGCCGTCTCCCCGCATCTCTTTTGGGGTGTTGAAGAAATACTCCAAACGGTGTTTTAATGACGGTAACTGCATATACAGCAGCTGAAGGAAGCGAGTTCTTTGTACAAAGGAAACGGAAAGGTTACATAAAAGTTCGAAGCTTAATAGATCAATTTTCCAATCTTTCTATCACAAGAAAGACATTTTGCAAAGAATACCAGCTCCGGAAAACCAGCGATTTCTCTCGTCCCTGGAATGACTGTTGTACCAAAGTGCCTCTTCTGCATAGCAGAAAAAAAAACAAAAATAGAGTTAGCATTTCAACAAGTTGAATAACCGTGTCACAAAGTCGGCTTTTTAGACACCCTTTTTGCAACTTTTTTTTGCTCTTTCTGCGACAATTTCAAGTAACGAAGTACTCATAGCACATTTTTATTTTGGAGGCAACAAACGCCAGTTGCTATTTGTTCAATAAACTTCTATAAAAGCGTAGGGCAATATCAAGAAATCCTTTTTTTTCCTTAACGCGTTGTTTGATCTTGGCACTGTGCTTGAGCGGGTAAATTAGGGTCGTCCCTCCTATGCAGTATCAGTGCGCAGGTAGGAGTCCAAGGAAACCTTAAAGTTATGCACAACTAAATAGTAGTGAAGACTGTGGAAATGTTAACGAAATACGTTTGGGTGAACCAGTCCGCTGTAACTCTTGTGGCGGTCGAATTCTGTACAAGCTTCGGACGAAGAGAGTAGTTCAGTACGAAGCTCGTTGACTGCGTTGCTTGATACAGTCCTA
The DNA here is from genome assembly GCA_026122205.1 of Galdieria yellowstonensis. Classification (NCBI taxonomy): domain Eukaryota; phylum Rhodophyta; class Bangiophyceae; order Galdieriales; family Galdieriaceae; genus Galdieria; species Galdieria yellowstonensis. The sequence goes on from JANCYU010000064.1 coordinate 51,062, forward strand.
GTACTATTCACAAGCCAGAAGTTACGCTAGGAAAGTTTCTGTTGGTCCGGTAAAACCCCTCAGATGATGTGTGCTTAACGCTGCCTATTTGCGTTATTGTTGTTTGACTCTAAATCTAAACCCATTGATTTTTGTAGTGTTTGTTGTCTCAAGTTGTTAATAAAAAACTTTGCATAAGAGAAGCACCAATACAACACTACATGCGACTTTATTTTATTTCCACACGGCAGTGTCACCGAAGCATACTGCCCTCACGAAACAACAACATGACGAAAGGGCTGCTCTTTCACCGGAAGTGTGTGTCCCGTGGATTTGTTCGATTTTGGCTTGGCAATTAACTCCGGAACGTTCGGCATTGCTGTGGGCTTGTTGTATTGTTAAAAGGTTCGAGAAATGCCAAGGATTCTCGTACTGTATTGTAAGTATACTCTGCAATTGTAACACAATGCTGTTAACACGATGTTTAGATTCTATGTATGGTCACGTTAAAAAGTTAGCTGACCAGATTGCTGAAGGAGTTCGTCAAGAAGGATGTGAAGTTGTTGTATACCAGGCACCAGAAACACTTTCTGAAGATGTTTTGAAACTATTAAAGGCACCACCAAAGCCAAGCGACCCTGTATTCACCTTTGACAAGCACAGCGTTTTGGCTGAAGCCGATGGAGTTCTATTTGGCTTTCCTACACGTTTTGGTATGATGTGTGCACAGATGAAAGCTGTCTTTGACTCTTTTGGACGTAAGTGTTGTCATAAACCTTGCCTCACATATCTAAAAAGTCCCATAAGATCTATGGCAGAGTGGAGCTTTAGCCACCAAACCGGCAGGCCTCTTTTTTTCAACTGGTTCGCAAGGCGGAGGTCAAGAAACAACTGCTTTCACCACAGTTACTCAGCTGGCCCACTTGGGAATGGTATTTGTACCGCTTGGTACGTACGATTGTAGTGAACCTAGCAATACGACTTATCAAACATAGGGTACACTTATGGTCCCGATGAGTTCCGCCAAGATAGAGTTCAGGGAGGTTCCGCGTACGGTGCTGGAACTTATGCTGGAGCAGATGGCTCAAGACAACCTATTGACTATGAGTTGGCTCGAGCAAAGCATCAAGGGAGCTATTTTGCAAAGTTTGTGAAGAGACTTGCTCCAAAGTGATGTTTTCAGCTTAGCTATCGAGAGGGTTGGTTTTTGTTGCTTTGTTTCCTTCTTTTTTCTTATAAAGTTACGTTTTGTTCTAAAAGTCCTTGGTCCTACAAGGTACGAGGCTGCAAGATATCAACGACAGACAGCATGGCCATGACAAGATTTTCTAGAAAAAATTCCCCTTCCCTGCCACTCAGACACTGCCCTCTCGTTCAATTTGTCTATTGGACTACTTAAGGAAAATTTGGGGATCTTTTTTTCCAGAAACGTTAAGGACACTTTGCCTAACGGGATTACGCTGGTTTGGGTCATGTGGAGTAAATTTCATAGCTTTGGTGGAAGACGACAAAGTGTTCTGTTGTAGTTGGATTATTTCGATAGTTTTCAACGATACACTGGAAGAAACAAGTTTTCCAAGCTCATATTTTCGTATCTTATTGGCAAGGATAGAACACACCAAGTCTTTGGGGTGAACAGTGCAGAGAGACAGTTTCAGCAGTTTTTCGAGAGCGGTGGAGCGCCCGAATATATAGTCTATATATATACATACATATATATAGATATTGTTATGCAACAACAGCTCATATATAGTCTATCTCAACCAGGGTTCTTTGCTAATACCATGGACAGTCTTGAGAAAAAACATTCTTACAACAGCACCACAAGTGGAGTTCCTTCGGATGTTGGCAACTTACAGGAGACAGGTACTCCGCTACCTTCCTTGAGTAACGCGTTTTCCCTGAACTATGGAGCAAGTCTTCCTACACCTTATGGAGGAGAGTTTAACTATGGTGTCCAGAATCAGTCCCAACATTCCCTTATTTCGCCTCCAGCTATCCAAAGTGATCAGTTTGGTTCTGCTCAGCCTCCTGTCAATTATATGTTTGTTTCTCCTGGTATGCATTCGGTTGGTTGGAATACTCCTATGGTGCCCTGTACGCAATCCTTGCCTTTAGCTGAAGGTTGTGCTTACAATTTGAATACTGGAGCAGAGTCCTATAGTCCCCCAGCAGTATTACCGCCACTAACTCCAAGAAGTGTCAACAATACACAACAACTTAGTCCCAGTTTTCAAAGTAGTCATTCTGTCGCATTTCCCATACAGCCTCAAGTAGGAATGGAAGGATATGTTCCTGCGCCAAGAACGAATGATATATATGTACAAGGACATGCTACTTCGAATTTAGAAACAAGAACACCGCAAGGCTGCATGTATACAGCTGGTGCTTCAAACTATACGAACATGGCAGCTTCTGTACCAAGTTCATCTTCTCCAAACAGACTTGCCGCATCTTCAGGATCCAAGCAAGTGTTTGATAGTCATTTGATGTCCGTAAAGGAGAGATTTCCTGACTTGTGGAAGTATGGTGGTCTGGATGGACGGTTTAGTTCTCATCGAAAGGACAACATAGATTTGGAAACTCTGGTAAGTTTCTGTGTCAGCTAAGTCTTATTGTCACACTCAGTTTTATGTAGAAAAGCCATTTTCATCTTCCCATGGTTGAAGCTTCAAAGAAGTTGGGAGTCTGTGTCACTGTTTTGAAGAAGATTTGTCGAAGATTCGGTATTTCTAGATGGCCACATAGAAAGCTTAGGTCTGTGGCCAAACATATTGAGAAACATGAGAAGGCCTTCCACAAGGGTTATTCCGATCACTTTTCATATGACGAAGTTTTAGAGTTGTGCAGGAAGAACCCAGAGAAGTTTTCCAACTCGTCCAAACGCTCTGGTTCCTACAAGAGTCAAGACGTAACCTCTTCAGGTTCCTCCAAATTGAGCAGTGGAAGTTTCAACGTGTCGTCAGAGGATCGTGAGAGCACTTCTTTGGGAGTCGACGAAAGCTTGCCGGAGTACAACAAGGAAACGAATAACACTGCAAACACAACAGAAAGTAATCGTACTTGAAGTTTTCCAGACTTGTATGCGATATCCTTTTTTATATCTGAAATGTGTTTTACTATACGACGAAATGAAAACGAAATTTCGCTATTTATCGAAATAAATGACACTTGTTAAGTGCAATGAGAAATGAATTGCTTTGCAGCGTTTCTTCGGTATCTTCCAAGAGTAGGCAACGCAAGAAACTTGCACGCTGGAACTTGTATTTTTTTTGGTTATCGAAGTCTATTAGTTAGGAGTAAACTTGTCCAGGGAGACTCTAGGTTGGTGGGAGACTTGCGTGGTTGTTTTCGTTGCAGTTTTCTGTCGCAGCAGTGCTCTGAGGCAAACGCTTTGAGTAAACTGAAAGACCAAATATCAGAGAGTGCACATTTGCTGGAAAATGGCACTTTATTGCAGTTCAGAAAGCCTGGAGATGACTGGCTGCACTGGGGCTTTCTAGTAAGTGGTGTTATTCAGGCTTGATTCTTTTCTGTGACTATGGAGTGCTTAGCTTTCTAAGGAAGAGGAAAAATATCGTGTATTGTCTTTGGAAGGTAGTTTGTATGAAGTTGCCTACAAACAGGTACATAGCAGCTTTGTTTAGCTTCGGTTGCTTATTGTTTATTTGAAAGATTCATCCTTTACACGTATCTTGCGATTCGTTGGAGAACAAGCTTGCGGCGGAGATGTCGTAAGGAAGCTTTTGAGTTATTTTGAACGACTAAACTTTGTCCAGTTGGATTAGGAAGAAGGAAGGTATGGTCACATTATCAGCAAGGAATATATGGTTATGTACTTATTATTATACTACGCAGACCATATAGTTATCAGTCCCAAGGTTTTGGAAGAGCTATCTCAAGTGCCTGACTCAAAGTTTCCCGAATATCTTTGTAGCCTGGGAGAAATGATAAAACACTACATTTTGTTGTTAAAGTATGTGTACTGTTTTGGATTGCTTTTCATTCTAACTGTTAAATATGCAAAGTGGAGGGAATCTTCTGAGCGCATCCATTCCAGAGAAAAGTATATATCATACATCAACTTCATGCGAGGTTTTATGTTCCAATGAACAATCTGGTAGGAAGGAAGAAAGTAAGTGATGAAATTACTCTACTAGAAAATGTTGACTGTTTTCTAGTCTCGCGTATTTCATGTAAGCCTTTTGAAGAAGTCTTAAGTGCACTGGAACGACACTCTTTGAAATTGGTTGATAAGCAACGAGCGGAAGACCCACTAGCCATCGAAATTTTGAGAAAGTTGGGATATTCCGTTTCTCCCTTATCTTCGTTTCAAGTATGTGTGACTCTTCAATGTTGATTGAAAGTCATTTATAAACTTCGTGAACAGTTATTAGTAGAATTAGGGCATTACAGTTACTATGAAAATTTATTTTTGAGAGCGTCAAGATTCGCGAATGGTTTCCATGAGGGTTGTTTGAATTCCGGAGATGAAATTTTAGAACATTGGAAGTACTTGATAGATAACAGTCGGGAGTTATTTTGCCGAGTTGTGAAAGAAGAGACTTGTTTTTCTATAGATGATTCGGATACGGTAGAAATTGATGACGCAATTAGTCTGGATTGTAGGAATGATGAATATGTGTGGGTTCATGTGGCAGACACTAGCGCTTATATTCCTTTTGAAAGCTTACTAATGACTGAAGCAGTGAGAAGAGGCTCAAGTATATATCTTCCTGAGGAAAAGATTGGAATGTTTCCTATGCATATGGCTCAACTCTTATTATCTCTGGGTTCTCGATATGGATTGAACTTTGCACTGAGTATCGGTTTTAGGATTCTTCCAGACGGCAAATTACAAAACGTTCAAATTAGCAAAAGCATTGTATGTTTTTTTTGTTCAGAGTGTTTCTCTTATCCGTTTGTGTGTAGATCAATTCTCCTTTTCGTTTAAATTATGACATGGCGGAGAGAGTCATCGATGAAAGCACGTTTGCATCTCATAGGATGATGGAGAGAGACAGAAAATGTCTTTTAAGGCTTTACAGTCTTGCGGAAAGAAGAAGGAAATATCGATTGATGAATGGAGCAGTAGAATTCAGTGTGAACGAGACGGACCTGAAAGTTGCGTTGGATGACAAAGGGAAACCATCCTTTCAATTTCATGACTATTCTACAGAAAGTAAATCTTCGTTTTTGGTGAAAGAAATGATGTTAGCAGCTGGTGAAGCGGTTGCTCTTTATGGTCAAGAGAAAGGCTGGATTTTACCCTATCGTGGACAAGACAAGGTCGAAGTAAGTAGATGTTGTTCAAATGTTTCATTCGTTGTTCATAGGCATTTAGATACCTTCACAAGTCAGTTCCATTCCTGAAGGAGTCGTAAAGTCTAACCAGTTGTTAAAGTTTATGAAGCCATCCTTTATTTCCTATCGTCCAGTTGCGCACAGTAGTTTGGGACTGCCATGTTATATCCAAGTAAGTTGGGTTTTCTGTCTCGAGTATTTCCTCATTTCATATTAGATTACGAGCCCTATTCGGAGAGCAACGGACCTCTTATCTCATTATCAATTAAGTAACTATCTTGGCAGAGAAATGCCTCTTATGTCCGTGGAACAATTTACAAGTTACGTAAAGCTCGCACAGGAAGGAGCAAAGGAAGCAAAGATAGTGGAGAAACGTACCCTCAAGTATTGGTGCTTGGAATACTTGAGAGTGAATGGTGTTGGAAACAACTATCCGGCAACGGTTGTCTCTTGGATAAAAAGTGAAGATCCCAAAAGAATTTTGGTGCAAATAGAGAAAATTCCTTATTATTTCATGGTAGAATGTGATCAAGTGTATCATCCAGGACATCAAGTCGTTGTCAAAGTGATGGAGGTTCATCCACGAATAGGTATCCTTAAACTGAATATCGTATCGAATGTGTAATCGTAGAGAATATATTCTGATAGAAAGCGTTGTTTTATAATACAAGGAAATACTTTTTAAGTGGTGAAGGACAGACATTCTCTTCTGTCATGTCGTCGTATACGCTCACGAAACGTGTTGTTGTGTTTGCAACGCCGTCTCGTTGCGTTCATCTTTCACCAAACCCAACAACACAAGTATTCCATGTAGTTGGGCATCGGAGACTTGAATGACATATCTTTTCAGTCTCTCCGTGTTCTCACGTCCTAAATATCGCAAACCTAACTCGACAAACTCTGAAAGAATAGTACAAATCATATTCCATGGATTATCTTCAAGCTGCTTCTTATCCAACTCCTCTTCTTGACGCTTATTCCAGACAGGGTGAGAGGAATGATGACAAGAAGCAGCAAAGGGAGAATGATGGATAAGATCCTTTAGTGCAGAAAGTATAGGCAAATATGCCTCCACTACGCGCTCCTTTCCCACAATGACATTTTCATACAACTGAGAAAGCTTATAAACGTCGTCATCACTAACTCCGTACCAGTCATTGTGATATATTCGATAATACAACGTCTTCTTCTCTTTCAACCGAATGAGATGATTCAAAAAATCATGAGGAGAGAGCGAAGCATCAAATAATGCAAAACAGTTATCCTCCGAAACCTCTCCTTTCTTCAAAATACAGTGATCCAAATGACAAATAAGAGAAAGCTTCAATAAGTTGAGCAAATCACAAAGAACATCAATTTCACCACAAGGTTCCAAACCCTTTTCCTGTGAAATCCTTCGACAAACCGAAAAGAAAAACATCCAGTTCAAAAAGTGTTGGGGAAATTCGAAATATTCAACCAGACTTTTGGAAAGTTCGACAGAACAGCTACAAGGAAAGTCATGATATCCCGAAACAGAATTAAGAAAGTTGCCGATAGAATCGCGCAAAGGAGGCCAACAATGTTTTGGATCGGATAACAAGGAACGAGCTTCCTTCTGAATGGCTGAAGCAGAAGGAAATGTACGAGTCTCAAAAGTTCTCTTCCACAATTTAGCCTTTTTGCCTTGTATCTTGAGTTTCGAGTAGACATTGAGATAGGGAATTTCACCAAGGGTTGCCTTTTCTGCAAGATGACAAGGTAACATAAATTCGCGATGGTAAAAGCAAGAAAGAGAAAGAATTGCCAAAGTAATTTCCATTCGGAAACCATAACGTAAAAAATATTTCTTGATCCATTCTTCATCATACAAACAACACAATAAAATTTCTTTGACTGCGGAACAAACACCTTGGTGGTTTCTAACATACGGCTCAAGTGCGGAGGCTTGAAGCGCTAAAATATTTGTCAGAAGCCGAACTGCCAAAGCTACCTCACCAGAGTCCGCAAGCTTAATTCTTTTATGCGTTACTGCTGGTTCACGTTCCACTTGAACTCTCTTCACTGGGTCGAAAGCATTTCGAGAGGAGGCAGTTCGACCTCTAATGGCGACACCAGGCATAAAGTCTCCTAGTTCTTCTTGATAGACAGTCACTATACTGTGACAAGAGTTGCAGATAAGTTGGGAAGCATCATTCAACATGAAATTTCCAACATTGTGACAGACTTCGCACTTTCGGCTTGAAAAGTCCATAGACTAGAATGAGTTGGTTCTTTTGCTTTGCAACGTAGTAGTTTTCAATTGACACAACGACAGCCACTGTTGTCGTACCTCACCTTTTCCCAAATATTATTCTGTGGTACGACTGTGAATGAATGAATAGTGCAGCATACAACTCACAAAAGTGTACCAATATTCTGATAAAGTTTTATTTCCAACCACAGTCACGAACAATACAATTCCAACGTCGAGCATTTTCTTCGATTTGTTTCCAGTTTTCACTTGTTAGAGAGTTGCTATCAACTATCTGCTTGGAAACTCCAACGGCCCAGACGTTTTTCTCTGACAAGTACCTATACAGAGATAAAGTTTAATCTTGGGCCCACAGTAAAGGTGGTTAGAAGGGTGTTTACAAGTTTTCCCTTCCTTACTTACGCTGGGAGAGCACTTAAAGTAATGCCACTAGTGGGAAGTAAAGGAATGTCTGGAAAAGGTCCGCCAATTGTCTTCACTAAGGAGAGACCACCTACAACATCAGCGTAGTTATTGAATAGTGCCACACAAACTGCATACCAAAAGACTCCACTGGAAATACTTTGACAAGAGAAGCACCAGATACAAAGCAGTTGAATACTTCTGAAGGTGTTGCTGCACCTGGAATAGCAACCAGTCCTTGGCGAATGGTCTCTTGTACCACGTCTTGGACTAGGACTGGACTCATTACGAATAATGCTCCTGATTTTGCCGCAAGTTTTACTTGACTTGGCTTCAAAACTGTTCCCGCACCTATTGTTGCTTGGGGATACTCACTAGCGACTGTATGAATCAGCTCAAAGGCATCCGGAGTTGTTAGTGTTATCTAGTCAGTATGTGAGTGTACATCAACCTGGATAGAAACAAGTGCAGACTTCCAGGCAGTCGAGACCACCTTCCAATACTGCTCTGCAAGTATTCAAAGCCAAGGAATAACTTTGTTGTCGTATACACACAACCACTTTCTTGTATAACTTTTCTAGCACTTGGTCATTTTTTACAAGGGATATTACTTTCACCTGTCGTTTGCCATAAGCACTGTTTTTGACTTTGTTCCATGGTTTGTGATGATCTGTCAACCCGACTGGTGAAACCAAACTAGGAACAAAAGCCAATCTGTTCATTCCCCTCTTTTCGCAAGACACCTGGACCATTTTATTTCCCTATGCCTATGGTGCATCAAAATATTTGTTTATCTTTGTGAATAATAGAAAGGACAGACGGTAGATTGCTTGGAGCACGTGTCAATAAAGCATTGATATCTTGAAGCAACTAGATGCCTTGATATCAGATGGCTTCAAATATAAAGAATTCTACATATATTTTACTAGCACAAAGACATGGACAATCTATAAATTCTTCAAGTTTATTGGAGCTTAAATAGCAATTGTGGTTTCTCGAAACGAGAGTTATTTCTCCTGGCAACGCACAATCAACACACACATGTGTCGATTGGTGAAAATTGATTTGTTTTCTCTTCTCTAGTCTTGTGATACGTTCTTCCTGTTTCACATGGGAAGACTGTTCAAGACCTACTTATCTGGTTCTACTATTTACTGCTGCAGTACTTGCAAGTGTCACCTTGCAGTACATGAGGACATCATGTCCAAGGTAACCTTAGTTTTCCCTTTGCTCGGTACTTTGCTCAGTTTCTTATCTCGACGCAGCAATTTCAAGGCCGCCATGGAAGAGCCTACTTGTTCAACAATGTGTAAGGTCCAAAGAGTTTCAAAACTTATTTCTGGACTAAATGAGTTTCCAGCGTGAACATAAGCCTTGGTCCCAAGGAAGAACGTGTCCTGATCACCGGCTTGCATACCGTGGCAGATATTTACTGCAACGTTTGTCACACAGTTATCGGTTGGAAATACGTAAGTTTTGAGGGGTTATTTTTGGGTTTCTGTTGACAATATCAAGTTGGAGGCCTATGAGGAGTCGCAGCGGTACAAAGAGAACAAGTACATAGTAGAGCGCAAAAAGATGGTGAAAGAGTCTGAAATACTTTGAACAGTTTTTTCTGTCTCCCAGTTCATCTTTTCTATTTTCACTGTATATAGAAATAAGACTAGTGTCGTTTGTCGTCCTTTATTTGTGTTTATCACTTTTTTTATATACATTATTCTGTTTCCCTTGTGTGTTTTTTTTTCACAATAAAACCTTAGTTGTCTCCGTGGAGATAGATATAGGTAGAGAAAGAAGAGAGCTTGTCAGAATCCCATCCTTCACTCGATCAACTGGGGTCATTCCACCTCAGATAGGTACACTTATAGTTATAAATGTGCCTATATAATGTCTCCAGCCTTTTAGATTCTTCTTTGTCTGTCTCTTTCTACTATCTTTGAAACATGGCTCGATGCACAAGAGATATTTTCTTCCCTATGGCACACATCATCATCTCGTCCCATTCCTTATCAACGGAGATTCACAAACCCTCTTTTGGGGTCGTAGAAAATGGAGTGCTTCTCGCTGAGACTTATCGAAAACCAAGTAGTGAGAGAATGGCTTATGGGAAGAAACGAAGTATATATACCACCTCACCTTGTAGAAAGTTCTGTGGGAATATGCGGGGATACCAAGTTTGGAAACGAAAACGAACGTTTGCACTTCCTCATGAGACCTGTAGGAGTTGTGGATAACATCCTGATAGGACTGGTGAGATAAAAAGAGCCACTCCGAATCTCGTCTGTACTTACTATATGAAAGAAACTAGGGGGTACATTTCAGTTTGCCCTTCCGAAGAACTTTTCAGGCGTCGCCACTTCGAAGCGCTTTGTGGTGGACTTGAAGTCGTTCGAGAAATTGGAGGTTTGGGGTGTTGCCCATACTGCTTATTTGTTGCTAACAACTCCTTCTAGTTTCACTGGTTCTCAAATAATACGGTTCTCGTGGACTGGATGAAGGTAAGAACAACCCAACAGGAGGATTCGAAACTTAGGAATTTTTCTAGTTTCCGACAAATCAGTATCGCATCAGATATTTAGTACTCTTTGAAGCACCGCCTCTTGGAAAATTGCCCTCAAAGCTATTGAGAAGTTCGGAAATAATAAGCACCAGGGAAGAAGTGATGCAGGAAAAAGTAGCCATTTGTGGACCAGATGGAGAGCCTCACCTGTTGAACGAAGACGCCTTTGTTCTTTGTAATTATGAGAGAGACGTTTTTCTAGACGCAATTCATTATATGATGAGGAGCTTAGGAGTATTCTCTGGGTCGCTTCGTATTACCGATTATCAAAGAAATTATGAACAAATAGTTCCTATCCGAACGGCAATCCACGTTATTCGAAGTCAAAAGACGGAACACTTAAAGATGGCTGAAATGATGAACTATAGCGTTCATAGTCCGCTGGCCAATAACGCTTTGAAGAATTTCATCGTCTTTCCAACTGGAAAACTCAAGCGTATTTTAGAAAAGGAGCATTTCATGGATGAATATCGTCGTTATGAACCTTATGCTTTGATGGCCTACGTGCGTCGACAACATCGGAGACAACGGAGATGTGAAAAGAGAAAGAAAGCTTGGAGCAGTTCCAGTGCCAATGATTCGCGTTGTTCCTCTACTTGTTCGGACAAAGTTGATAATAAGCATATAGAAGGAAATAAGATGGACAAGTTTCCTAGCGCACTTGTAGTACGAAACAGGGTTCCTGAGAACTTAGAGAGTGGAAAGTATTTCTCGGAACAGAATGTCTCCTTATGTACATATGGCCAAGAGCTCTCTTGTACCAACGAGAAGCACAAGTCGGATGAAACGAATCCTTTCGAGGAGAAGCACTTCAATTGGAATTATTCGAGTTCCTTGTCCACTTATGATGTTGGCCTTTGTGAACCAACTTGTTTCATAGATGAGCTCTACGATATGTTCCAAGAAAGAGACAGTTCCTATGAGTTGGATGACGCTGAGTTGCTGGAAAGCTTTATGTGATTGCCTGGAGGAGCGCTTTATATTCTTGAACAGACCGTGGAAGCCAGCAAAAATACTGTAGTGTATTGTCGTTCAAATGAAGTGAGACCTAACTTCTAAATGGATGCAACCATTTCCTTTAAAGAAAGATATAATTTTTCCACTGTTTCTTTGGAATAATGAGTGCACGCCAACGGTAAATGTTTGTGTACGCTGGTGCGATCCAAAAAGAAGTTGCCAGAATTCTCTTTTCCAAGACAAGGACTAGTAGCAAGCCAAACGATAGTATCTGCTCCTTGTTCGGGAGTTCTTAACCGGCTCTTCATAGTTTTGTAGAACTGAGGCATTGCTTCTTGTACGACGGGGGTGTCTACCCAACCCGGATGCATGGAAAAAAAACTTACGTCTAAATCCACATATTTCGTCGACCAGTATTCCACAAGGGCAACTTGTTGACGTTTGTTCCTCGCATATTGTTTCATCCCGTCGAAAGTTTCCTGTTTCATTTGCAGATCTTCTATGACGAGAGGTTCCGTCAACATTCCGCCAGAACTGACTACAATGACCTGATTGATTGCAAATGTCAAAACAACAGAAATGAATAACTCAGCTGGAAACAACGAACCTTTGAAGGACCGTTTTCGTTTAAAACAGGGAGCAGCAACTCTGTCAGGTAGTACACGCTCAGCAAGTTGGTGGCAAAGTTGGTTTCGAAGCCTTCCTCAGTGAGTTGGTACTGATGAACCATGCAGCCAGCGTTGTGTATAAGTACATTCACAGGTCTTTTTTCAAGTATTAACTTTTCTGCTAGCTGCTTTACCTGTTTCATACTACTCATATCGCATTGGTACAAGAAGATTCGCTGGTTTCCACAGGTTGCTTTTAATTTTTCAACTGCAGCTTCTCCTCGTTCTTTATTTCTGCATACCAAGTACAAGTTACAGGAAGCCTTTGCTAGTGCCTCTGCAGTTGCATAACCTATGCCACTATTGGCACCGGTTATGACGCAGTGAAGAGACTCGAGATTGGAAGGGATGGGTTGGAAAAGCTAGAGAAGCTTTAATTTGAAATAGAATGCAACAACAACAACAGTATTGTACCTTTTTCCTAGAGAGAAACGCTGATTTTGTAAAATGTGATAAACCATATAAAAGAAACTCTGTTTGTCGAATAAACTGCATGTCGTATGCGGTGCGTCAATTTCATCCACACAAAAACAAGTTGGAGGAAAAAAATGCTTCCCGGCAATGTGGCGCCAAATCAGAGTTGGGAGGAAGAGGGCACAATTTCTGTTGTCGATGCTCCTACTACTTTGGGATTTGCAGCGCTAGGAGGAAACCGTGCAAACAAAAACTTACATCCCGCATAAGCTGTAAAACAAATAGCAGCAGAGGGCTAACCAACGTTTTGAGTTTTATCGCACCATGAAAAACGCAAAACTTACCGCATGAAATAACATTCGAGCTACGACACCCCTTAGAAAACCTCGGAATCCTTCTTCCTTGAAAATAACCCTTATAGCGTGCAACATATTCCTATAGGAAGACGAGGTAACCTATGACAAAAATGACTATGGTTGTAACAGAATATAACGATAGTCTTACTTCGCCTTGTGTTTGTAAACGAGTTTTCACGACGTCCAACGGATTTGTAACTCCACTTGCTACTGTCCCGGCCATAGCCCCTGCAATCAAATGACTAGACAGAGAAAAACTGTCGTCGGGAATGCCTCTATAGTGTAAAAGAAAATGTTTAACTCCTTCATATGTTACAAAGTGGACGGCCGTATAAGGAACTTCCATCACAAGTGTGGTAGTGTAGCCTGCAAAAAAAGCCCCAATACCCCTTTCCTTATAAACTTTGGACACGATGGAAAAGAAACCAATCGATGTCTTGTTTAGTTGCATCCGCTGTTTTACAACGTCAAAAGGTATAAAAACACCGTCGGATACCAAAGCTGCTAATGCTCCAGCACCAGCAGTCGCAACTGGCCTATATTCGTTCCTAAACGCGCATAGTGACGACATATCTATAAGAAAACAAGCATACAGCATACACGTTACTTGAAAACAACTGCTTTCCTATTTCATACGTCGCAAAATACACTGCATGTCCTGGACCTGCCGTCATAGAGGCTGCTCCAATACCTCTCCATAGCTTTAAAACTCCTTCCTTTCGCAAAATATCTGCAAGACAGGAGAAGAGTCCTTGATTCGTAGTATTTACTGTGGCGGATTGCAAACGAGTTTTCACGGTGTCCAGTGGAAACATAAGGCCAGTCTCCGTAAGTCCGGCAACAGCACCAGCAATCATATGTTGCCAGTGAGGTAGCTGTGTACTGCTCACTTCTTCCACATGAGGAATAAGAAACGGAGGAGCTTTGCCTTGTTTCTCCTGACCCGTCAACTTCATCTCGTTTGCATCACTTGTTTCGCAAAGGAATCCCCAAATTTTCTATCACTTTCACCAGTGCCAAATAATATATCTATCCAATGTAAGTCTGCAAACCAAAAACTTTGGACACATAACAACAATTCCTTTATTCCTTTCATGGAGAAGAACTGGTATACTTTTTTTCATCTTCATAGTATTGGTTGAATCCAACCATATCGCTAATTTTCCATTGTAAGACTCTTCTATCTCTGTTCCACATGATACTTACCAAACAAGAGAAAAATCATACAACAATGGTTGAACTTTTTGAGCATCACCAGACAAAAGTGCTACAAGAGCATCTTCCATCGCTTTCATCGATGCGGACAGTAAAGTTAGTGGATAAGCCGCAATTTTATATCCCATAGCTGCCAACTCCTTCGGTGGAAGAATTGGTGTTGTTCCTTGTTCGACCATATTTGCCTATAAAAATGTTATATATTTGTACATATTGAATACAAGTATCAACTCTTCTTTACCATTTTGGGTCCTTCCACTTGTTGACAAAACGCCTTCATTTGTTCTACAGAACAAGGAGCTTCCATAAATAAGATGTCTGCACCTCGCTTTCTAAACAACTTCATACGAGCAATTGCCTCTTCCAAGGAGTGTGAGTAAATCGCATCTGTTCGTGCCATAATTACAATATCACGTCCCATCTACCGAAAAGATATATACTCTTATACGAAGAACAGAGCAAAAGGCATACCTCTTCTCTTGCATCAACTGCTGCTTGAATTCGCAGCTCTGCTTCTTCTCGTGATACTACTGATTTTCCTTTTGTATGACCACAACGCTTGGGCTGAAGTTGGTCTTCCAACATGATGCCAGCAGCACCTGCATTGGCAAAGCCTTTCACAGTTCGCTTCACATTGATAGCATTTCCATATCCTGTGTCTCCATCGGCTATTTGAAGTTTAGCAATAGCGATGCTTAGGGTAAGCAAACCCACCTACCTATAATAGGTATACTTACTGCCTCGGTTATGACTCTCAACTGGGAAACAATTTCACCATAAGACAACAAACCAGTGTCTGGCAATCCGTGATGAGCAGCTACTCCAAATCCACTCATAAAACTAAGCTTGAATCCATTCTTTTGGATAAGCTTTGCGGACAGAGCATCATAACAACAAGGCATGAGAAGAAACTCGTCCGATTTTAAAAGCTGTCGCAGTTTGGAAGCAGGAGTTGATACTTGACTGGCTATGGAACATTTTGGAACGAAAGAAAACCGAGGCGGCCTTGAGTGGCGAACAACTCTAAGAGCTGATAGTTTGCTGCCCTGATAACCACCCACGTGGAACCAGGGGCCTCTTTGAAATGCCATGAAAGAAATCGGGCACGAGCAAAGAAGAAGGGAAATGGCACAAACATATAAAATATATATATATATATATATATATTCCTATTGATATTCCAAGTGACATATATATATTTATGGTTTGCTGCCTTGTAAACAATTTAGCGTCACCACATTTGCCATATTGTTCTATTCACAACATATATACAGAACAAACTCCATCTACTGCATCCAACACGAAAGAATACTATTTTTTGCACCGTTGATAACTATCTCAACATCTCAGATACTGATTTTAGTTTCCACAAATAAAGACCACCCGATCCAGCCATCGCTGTAGGCTTCTCCTTGGGGGATCGACGGACGGTGGCCAGAAAGACAGACGAGGGAAAATGAACGAATCAAAAATCACAAGGCGCAATTGGAGTCGCGTGGACGAGTACGTTGTTTCTCGCAGGGAAACTTGGTCTATTAGTGTCCTACGCACGTGGTGGTTGACGAGGGATAAAGCTTGTGAGGTTATAAAGAGCAAAAATAGTAGCTAACCGGAGTTGTAGTGGTCGGAGAACTATTCATAACGAAACAACGTTGTACATACTCGGTACGAGTGTTGACAAAGTGCAACGGAATAGGATGGAATGGACAAGCTTTGCACGAGGAATAGCCAATAGCCATTCTAGTGAAAACCTTACTATCTCTCAAGGTCCGAGGCTATTCAATTCTGTATCAAGTGCGACGCAGGCTTATCAAAGAAAGGATATGAAGAACGAAATAGTTGCAGACTCTTACGATGTTCACGATAGTTTTATTCACAAGGAAGAACAAAAGAACAGTGAAATAACTACCTTGTTACAAGATACGGAAACACAAAACTCACTATGGAATATTCCAAATTCCAAGTTGGTGACCAAGTCATCGGACAATCCTATCATCAACCAGCATAACAATAATAGTTCGCAGTCAACAGAGGCCGGACAAGTTTCAAGTGACCCACCAGCCAATTCTTGTTCCATTTCTAGGGAAACAGAGAAAGAGTCGTTTTCATTTTATAATATGTTTAGAGAAAAAGACGAAGAGATCGTGTGGAAGCTAAGTTTATTATCTCAAAGAAGAAAAGTTGCATATCTTCCATTTTCATCGGCAAACCAGCGAAATGGCAAACGAAAGAAATGGCATAATGAAAGCGACTTGTCCGATATGGAAATAGATGAAGACTCTGAGTTGTATCGCACAATACGTAAGAGTTTTCGTATCGTCAAAGATAATAAGAAGAATGGTCGTCTAAGGTCACAGCCGGCAAACAATCTATCGACGAGAAATAATTACAAGAAAAAGGCCAAAAATGACAAACAACAAAGCAGTGAAGTATCGCTTGTCAGTAGCGGAGTTTGGTTTTGGGACACAAAATGTCGTCAAGCAGTTGCTATTTGTCTGGACAAAGATACGCTGACGAGAGATATTTCTGAAATATTCAAAAGTACATCGTCCACATAATATTTCTACTATCGTAGTTTTTATAAATTACAATAATATATTTCATCATAGAATTTGTCTATACAACTAGAGCGGACACTTCAAGGGATACGCAAAGCATTCCATATGCCTCTGGCCTCGTTGTTATTATCTTGATAGTTGCGTTCTTCATCACTTTCAGAAAACGACAACACAAGGTCTGAACCAGGATTGAACAAGTTACCAAACATTCCTCTAATAAATCTTGTCTGTACTTCACGAACATCCACAGTGCCCGCCCAATCGAGCACGAGTTGAAAGCAACTCATTCGCTCCTTTTCAATCTCACCAGTGGTTGAATTATACATCAGAAATCTCTTCGTTCCTTTCCAAGGACCAAACAAAGTCTTCACCGTGTTGGGATCGATGTCATAATGAAGTTGAATGGAAGAAGACTCCTTTGTTCCATTCTTGTCGTGAGTTAAAGCGGTAGTTGACAAACTCGAAAGGCTTTTCTTTTTGCTCAAAGCATCAGAGTTGTTGTTAGATACTGTGATTCTTTGCAAATTCTGCGAACAGCGACAACTGTTTGGTGACTGCTTACAACGATAACAACGGCTCATTTTCACCACTTCCACGGCACATACTTTTCGTGAAGGTGGGAATGCAGGCTGCAAGGAATGCCATAGAATAGCATTATGAAGTGTCACACAAGTAGTAGCATACTAGAAGAGTTCATTAGTGAGCAACCCACAACGGAGCAGAGTTGTTCCAATGCTTACCTGTGCCAAAACAGTTAAAACCATTCCGTTGCTCAGTATATGAACGTCAAAACGTTCTCCTGTATATATATCGAATACAGAACGACTTATACAAGGTGCAAACTTTTGTAAAGGCGCGGGAATGGCGTAGTGCGACCAAGTCAAGTCATTGAGACACTATTCTTGAGTGAGTACGAGAGTTGAGTCGACCAAGATATTCTTACATATAAAAATAGAAATCCATCCTTGAAACCCTTCACCATGTAACATTGACAAACTTTCTCCTTGTTCCAACCGTTGGACTCACATTGTCCCGATATACACAGCAGTCGGTTCTGGAATTTTTCTAGGTCAAAGCCCTCTTGAGGTTTCTCTGTAAACAGCCAATCGAATACTTCTACATTGGTATGTAATCTTGATGGAAAGGCATTGGCTAGTTCACCTCTTTCGTTTAGGTATGCGTGAAACCAGTCTTTCATCTTCTTTCACCCACAACAACAACAACGGACACGCAGGCCATTGGAGGATTTCTTTCGGTGTTCACTTTATTGGTGCCTACTCAAGCAGTTTTTCCGTTTTCATACATACTATCTACGATAGGAATCCAATGCTCTAATTCACTACAAACAGGAGTTGGTTCTCCCTTATAAAATCTAATAATGTTTCTCTCTTGGTCTTGTAAACGATACCTAAAATTGACTGTAATGCCCAGACTTTCTCGAAGTCTCGTTCTAGAAACATCCGCCATGTAGTTGATGCGAAATAGTTCTGCGCCATTACTAAAATGAATTCGAGCAACTGGATCAGAACAACGAATCACATAGCCATCGGCTCGAAGAATATAATAAGCACAAAGTCTCATAATAGTATCTTTGGAACGAATCAAATGATCCTCAACTGCTGCTGGATCTATAACCTGTGTAGTATCGGTCGTATTATCTTTTAGGACTTCTAATACAGTATTCACTACAGCGGCATCATCGGCAGTTAATACCATTCTATCTTGATAAGAAGGAGTCGCTGTCCCATGAAAGAGCTTCAACTGATGAAATAGCCAAGAAACAAATCTTCTCACTACAGAAAGTGTGTAGACATCACCGTTATAGTTCATACGCAAAGGCAAATCCTTGTATAGAATTTGATTCAGAATCTTCTGCTCCATATCTAAACCTCCTAAAAGAGAACGAACTCGAATGTGATTGATAACAGCCACAAGAGGTCGATCAGAACGATAAGGCTCACATAACTTGCCAATTTCCTCATCACTTGCAGGAAGTTGCTCACAAAATGCAAGATGAGCAGTTGCCATCGTTAATAAAGGCTGCGATTTGTGTTTTAAATTGAATACTTTGCATCCTTTGTTGAGACGCTCTAAAAGCTCAAATATGGTCTTGCGAGAATTCCATTCCTGTCTCCAATCATTATAAGAAAACATGATAGTTCTGGCATTCGAATCGATATTGGAATTTTCTAAAATCAACATATCTTGACGAAACAAGTCAAGAACCAGTCGATTGCTCAGGTACTTTAAATGTCGGTGCACAGCAACACGAAATGGATCCATCAGGTCTTTTCGATAACCCATAACTGTTCGAAGCTGTAAAGCAGCCATAACTCCTTCTGGATGATCCAACATTGCTTTGAATATTCTGTAAAAAGGAGGCGTCAACTGTTCTCGTACTGCAAGAAAACGGTCGGAAGCTGGAACGTCTTCTACAGGCTGTTGTTCTATTTCCTCATTGGCTTCCAAAGACTCATCTTTCCAAATTCCATCTTGATTCTCTGCACGAATACTAGTAGACGGGAAAGACTGTTCTCTTTGCGACTTTAGGTATTCAATACTCTTTTCCATATCTGCTAGGTTGGTTGACAAATCCGTTGCAAGCGTTTCTATGAGACGGAATCTCGGTTCTAATACTAGCTTTCTTATCTGTTTTGCAACTTCTCCAGCAACTTTATGGGTGAACATTTCTCTGTATTTCGATCTTGCACTCTTCAAACCAACGTCTTTATGTTCCAGAAAGAGTGCTCGAACCTGCTGAACGATGTGTTGATCTGAATCCACGTTACTCGAAGGCTGTACATTGGCAAGCGTTGGACGAACAATGTCTCCAGGAAGTTCCCACAAAGGTACTTTGGGCGTATTGTCCTCAGGTGCTGCACTAGTTCGCCTCAACAAGGACTGAATATATTTGTCGGCGAGCTGGGAAGGCGTTTCGGTTATAGTTGTTTCCTCTGCATCATATTTTGTTCCAAGCTCTTCCGAAAAATATCTTTTCCATGTTTTTGAAATATAATACTTGCTACAGGTCCATCGACGTGCAAAACATTGGAGAGTGGACGGCATTTCTCAAGTAAGTCTGCCGTATCAATCACCAACCAATCGATTCCTCAACGGCGATGGCGACAACAAATGTTGGACGACGTTGGTGGAAATGGCGCGCAAAGGAAGAAAAAAAATGCTACTAGACTTTTTTTAATTACAGATAGCACATAGGCATCAATATCCACATATATATATATATGCATGTATATATTCCAATGTATCGCGTAGAAGGATATGTCCGTCTTTTAGGTAGATGTAAATATATCCATACATCCACAATATCTACATACATCTATATACTATATATATATATATATATATGTCTGTGTGTGTGTGTAGATATACTTTTATAAGATGTGAACAACTATTCTCTTTTGCTATCTATTCCACATTGTTCTCATATTGCCCCAGTTGTATCTGATTGGTGGGAATGGCATCTTATGATGCGGATCACAATGTGTCTTCTTCGTCTCCTAGGGAAGAAGAAACTGGAGCTTCCTTACAAGTAACAGAGTTGATAGATTGGTTAAATATGCTTGGAATTGATGATGAAGATGATGTTGTTGAAGAAGATGAACAAGACTGGAGAAGGAATTTGGTTTCTTGGTTGACCAACCAGGCTCCCTCCCTACCTGTGTCTAAAAGGGCTATAGAAAAACTCAAAACTATTCAAGTAGGGAATATTACTGACTGTTTATTATTATGTTTGGTTGCTTACAAGCAGTAGTTTTCTTCAGAGAATGTTCCTAGTACTGGCTCGGAGTGTGTCGTTTGTTCAGAGTCTTTTCAACTCGGTGATGAAGCAAAGCAACTACCGTAAGTAGGTTAGCTGTATGTGCAATGGATATATTCACACAGTTCCTAGTTGTAAGCACTTGTACCACTCTGCTTGTATTTTAAGTTGGTTTAGAAAGGTAAGGATAGGAAACTTGCTTTGACAAACTGACTTGGAGAGTGTAGCACAATTCTTGTCCTTTATGTAGACATGAGTTGCCTACCGATAATCTTTTCTATGAAGCAAAGAGAAGAGAGAGAGAAAGATGGAAAGAAGCTTCTCACATGTTTGCCTAGTAAAATGAATAAAATGGAGGCGTGGATTTTTCCTTGTGAGAGGATTTCGCTGCGGTCGATGGACGACAAGCCGATGAAACGAAAGAGACAGGCAACAACTGCCTCTTCAGATAGTCTACTTACCAATGAAACCTTTGAAAGCTTACAATTGTCACAAGATACGCTTTCCGCACTAAAGGAAATGAACTTTACTTTTATGACAGAAGTTCAAGCAAGGTGTCTCCCACACGCCTTGGGAGGGAGAGACGTATTGGGAGCGGCACGGACGGGATCCGGGAAAACCCTGGCGTTCTTGATTCCTATAGTGGAACTATTGAGCAAAGTAAAGTGGCCGAAGAAGATGGGAACTGGTGCAATTATTATAGCACCAACCAGAGAATTGGTGCTGCAAACCCACAACGTGTTGTCCGAATTGTGTAGTCACCATCCTCACTCCCACTGTGCAGTTATGGGCGGCTCTAATCGTAAAGTAGAAGTAGAAAAGCTAACAAAAGGAGCAACCATAATAGTCGCCACCCCAGGAAGACTATTAGATCACTTGCAAAACACAAGAGGTTTTCTT
Source organism: Galdieria yellowstonensis (assembly GCA_026122205.1). Taxonomy (NCBI): domain Eukaryota; phylum Rhodophyta; class Bangiophyceae; order Galdieriales; family Galdieriaceae; genus Galdieria; species Galdieria yellowstonensis. Next base: position 72,386 of record JANCYU010000064.1, read on the forward strand.
TTCAAGAATTTACAAGTTTTGGTGATTGACGAAGCAGACCGTTGTCTAGATATCGGATTTGAGGAAGAAATGCATGAAATTCTGAGAATTCTTCCAAAAGATAGGCAGACACTGTTGTTCTCAGCTACACAAACTACTCGTGTAGAGGATCTCATCAAAGTCTCCTTCAAAAATAGGCCGATATATGTAGGCGTGGATGATAAACGAGAAACAGCTACCGTATCAGGACTGGAACAAGGCTATCTCGTTTGTTCAGGTGAAGCTCGATTCCAAACGTTGTTTACATTCCTCAAAAGAAACATAAAGAAGAAGATTATAGTGTTTTTCTCTAGCTGCAACGTCGTGCAGTTTTATTCAGAATTGCTCAATTTCATAGATATTCCAGTGTTACAGCTTCATGGTAAGACATACTTGCTTTGATTATTTAGATTGGAGAGACTAGAGAGAGAATATATGTATTAGGGAGGCAAAAACAGCAGAAGAGAACGAGTACATTTTTTGAGTTTTGTAAAGCTCAAACTGCCATTTTGCTTTGTACGGATGTCGCTGCACGTGGTTTAGATATTCCTGCAGTGGACTGGATTGTTCAATATGATCCGCCAGATGAACCAAAAGAGTATATTCATCGAGTAGGAAGAACGGCACGTGGAGTGGATGGAAAAGGGTAAGTGTTTGGTTATTTGTGTATATTTATATTTATGTGTGTGTGTAACTAGTCGTGCGCTTTTATTTCTTCTTCCTTCTGAAAAGGGCTTTTTGTATTATCTAAAAGAGGCCAAAGTGCCATTGCATGAATACGAAATAGCTAGCAGTAAATTGGTAAATATTCAGAGTCAGTTGGAAAGCCTCGTAGAGAAGAATTATTATTTGCATAAGAGTGCTAAGGAAGCTTATCGTTCCTATTTATTGGCATACGCTTCTCATCATATGAAGCATATCTTTAATATGGAATCTTTGGATTTGAAAGCAGTTGCGAAAAATTTTGGTTTAAGAGTTCCACCAGCAGTAAATCTGCAACAACAACAACAAAAACGTCCTCAGTCGAATCGAAAACTGCAAAAGAAGGTTGCCAAGACAGATCGTTTGAAGGCTATTTTGGAGAAAAAGTTGGCGTCATCCAAACTTTATAGCAAGTCATAGTCGTCCAGTTGATCGTTATATAAAAGAACCTTTCTCTTGATTTTGCTATGGTCTGTCCAAGTTATAAAGTCTTCCATATTTCTTGTTACCAATAATGCAGGATCTCTTACTTGTTGAGGTCCCACTCTTATGTGTCTAGATAGAGTTGAAAACGACAGTATCCAACGAAGACGAAATACATACCCTTGTTCTATGAGAGTAGTGGCTTCTTTTAGGTTTTCTGCAAATTTTAAGCGAACAAGTACCACAGCAAGTCGTCTTCTACAGAAACTACTGACAGTAATTTTGGCACACTGTTCGAGACTTTGTTTCAGTGGAATAATGCCCATGTCATACAGTTTCCCTAAAAAAATATCCGTATACTCTATTCTTTTCTTATCCGAAGAATCCAATTCTTTGATTTTTTCAGCCAGTTTCTTAATAAGACCACATAGTTTGTTGTATTGGTGATAGTCCTTTTGCAAAAGTCAACCGGCAAGTCTTGCAACAAGTTCAACTTACTTCTGGTCTTTGTATACGATATCTTCGTATCACTCTAGTCTCGTGTAAATTATTCTCCTTTTTCCATTGTAGAAAGTCTGCCTTCTTTAGCAACTTGAACTCGTGATATTTCAGTTTTCGCATAATTGTCTTTTCGCCCTCCCCGACGAAGAAGACGACACAAAATGAGTTGGACAATTTCTGTCGATGAACATACCAAAGCGCTATTTCCTGGCTGCTCCACCGAAGAAATAATACAAAAAGCACAAAAAGTGAGAGATGAAGCTATTCGAAGAGATATTCGCTATGGGTACGTAGTTTGCTGTGTTATTGTGCGTTGTTTTGGCGTCTTGGCTGACTTGTGTCGCTAGTTGTATTTCGCAACTATACTTCTTAGAAACAAGTTTGTACAAAAATCCATTTTACAAGGAGTATTTACAACAATATGGTGGTTTGCATGATAAGAAAGTTGCAGATGTTGGTTGCTGTTTGGGAACAGATACCCGAAGAATGCTGTTGGATGGGTTGGATAGCCAAAACTTTGTTGCTTTTGACTTGTCCGAAAATTTTGTATCTCTTGGTTTTCAACTCTTTGAAGATAAGGAGTCTGCTATTTCTTGTCGTTTTTTTGCAAAGAGTGTTCTGGACGAAGACTTGGCAGCGTTTATACAACAACGATATCATCTCATCCCTCTTGACGTTGTGCTCGTCAATTCCGTGTTACACTCGTTTGAAGAAGCACAAGCTAAAATAGCGCTTCGAAATATTGCTTCTCTTTTAAAGCCTGGTGGTGTTGTATTAGGATACATTCCTACAAAGCCAGATAATCCTGCCAAAGTATCGGCTGGAGGAAATGCCTATCGCTATTTTCATACCGAGTCTAGCATTTTATATCTTTTGGAAGAGAATGGCTTCGAAAATGGCAGAGTTTATACGGTTCCAATACGAGAAATGTTTCCCAGTTTTCGTGCAACCGAAGAAACAGGAATGGAAGATAGACTTTGTATAACTTTTTTCATGGCCAACAAGAGGATAAACAGTCTTCATTATGTGTCACACGATTCATCTATTGCGTAATGTAATTGTGTGTTTTGTTTTTCGTAGCTTTTTGCAATTGTAAAGAGCAAGGTTTGGTATACATTTGCCTTGTAGAAGCGCATATCTTTTTGGAATGGAGAGAGAAACGCCACACACACAAATTACAATTTCTCTCTCTTGGGAGTTGTTGTGTTCGAGGATGACGACTACAGAAGAAACACACAGCTTACCTTTTCATTCTAGAAGGTCACCTGTATACAGCACCAAAGGTATATGTGCAAGTTCTCAACCTTTGGCCAGTGCTGCTGGAGCAAAGATTCTTTCTCGTGGTGGGAATGCGGCAGATGCAGCTGTGGCAATTGCTGCTGCTTTAAACGTCACGGAACCTTGTTCCACCGGTATAGGAGGCGATTGCTTTGTGTTGTTTTATTCCAATAAAACCAAAAAGGTACAAGCACTCCTGGGAAATGGAGCTGCACCTGAACAATTGACTCTGGAAAGAGTTGCTGAAGCTGGATTTGGACCAGAGAATCCACTTTTGCCTAGCAGTGTACATACTATTCCAGTTCCAGGTGCTGCTGCAGGATGGGTAGATACTATTGAAACGTTTGGTTCTGGGAATCTAACATTGAGAGAAATATTAGAACCAGCAATTTCTCTGGCAAGGGTAAGTAGTTGGATGTCAGTTGCTTGTGTTTCGATGTGGAATATGTTTTGGTTAGGATGGTTTTCCAGTATCTCCTATTGCTTCGTATCACTGGAGCAACTCCACAGAGTTGTTAAAGTCTGCATATGGCGCAAGTCGTGTATTTCTACTTGAAGGTCGTGCTCCAAAACCCGGAGATATCTTTCGGAATCCTGACCTTGCCAACACTTTTGAGAAGTTGGCCAATGAAGGAAAGGATGTCTTTTACGGTGGAGGCAGCATTGCACGTGCCATAGTAGAAACGGTTCAAAGATTGGGAGGTTACATGACTAGGGAGGATCTTGCAGCCCATCGCAGTGAGTTTCGAGAAGCCATAAGAACAAGTTATCGTGACAAGTATTATGTATGGGAAGTTCCTCCACCGACACAAGGAATTGTAACGTTGATGGCACTCAATATATTGGAAACTTGTCGTCCATGGAACCGCTTTCATGACGCAGAGCATTTGCATTACTTGATAGAAAGCCTTCGACTGTCCTTTGCATATGCAAACAAATATGTTGCGGATCCGTTGCATTATCATGTGCCAGTAGAGCAGATGCTATCCAAGTCTTTTGCCAGTCAGTTGAGTAGCAAAATCACCCACAAGGCTTTATCACTCAAGGATGTGGGTCCTATGAATCTATCCTTTTCAGAAACCGTACAGTTTTGTGCTGTCGATGGATCAGGAAATGCCTGTAGTATGATCAATTCTAACTTTGTTGGATTTGGTACGGGTATCGTTCCCGATGGTTGTGGATTTACTTTGCACAATCGTGGTTTAAACTTTTCGTTGGAGAAGAATCATCCCAACGTATTGGCACCTAGAAAGAGGCCATATCATACGATTATTCCTGGATTGGCAACGTGGAAAGATAACAACCAACTTTATGCAGCATTTGGTGTCATGGGAGGTTTTATGCAGCCTCAAGGTCACGTTCAAGTATTTAGTAATATGGTAAGTAGACCAATCTTTTCCAACACCACAACATCTCATATCCAACCCAAAAAACAGGTGGATTGGAATATGAATCCTCAAGAAGCTTTGGATGCTTCGAGATTCTGTATACATGGCAACTTCGAAGGACCAAATTATAATCATCCTACCTATGATCATGTCGTAGATATGGAAGAAGGAATATCTCCTCAAGTCATGCAAAACCTAAAAGATAGAGGACATCCTATTGCAGGTCCTATTCATAACCACGACCGAGCAATATTTGGTCGAGGTCAAATCATTCAACGTTTACAAAACGGAGCTTTTTGTGCAGGATCCGATCCACGTGCAGATGGCTTAGCTATTCCTTTATAAACTGCTGAATCCTACCAACATATTTCCATGAGAAATCTTTTAAAAGATATAAACTTCGCTGGAAGACAATATATTCTGTCACATTCTCCATCTTGTCGGCATCTCCAAATATGCGTTCTCCTTTCCCGTTGTACACTGCTAAAGCCCTAGAAAGTGACATACGAAGCGTTATCTGAGCACATATGTCCCTTTTGTTCCCACTTCTCCACCGGAAAACTCGCGTTCTCACAATGTCACAACCTAAAAGCTTTCCCAACTTCCAAACGTGCTTTTCCAAAGGTGGACGGCCATCCAAAGCCACACAAAAATCTTTAAAAGCTAAAGGAGTTGTGCACTGAAATAACTTGTTCTTATTTCCCGCCGCAAAGGCTTCATTCACTTGACAATAAACTTGAAACGCTTCTTCCTTAAAGTCTTTGATCTAGGACAGTCCATAAAAAAAGAGAGGCTCTCAAGTTGCTATAGAAAACTCACCTTGAATCTTCCTATTTGTTTCTGCATAACAGCCATAGCTTGAATATCTCGAAGCGAAGATATAACTCTCCTGGTCATATTGACATACCAAGGCTTGTATTCTAAAGAAGGGTCGTATGGATCCACAATACCGATACTATGGGTGTTGCTTTGTCTTTGTTGGGAAGAAGAAGAGACAAACGTTTTTCTGCTGTTGTTCATCAAGTTTGGTGGAAAATAATAACGACAGCTTTTCCATGCTTTTGCTGCGATGGTCATCGTCTTGTTCATTCTCTGTCTCTGTATGTGTGTGTATATGTGACCTTTTGGATCGACCACCAACTTTTCATCGAAAAGTATTCGTCTTTCTCAATTTGGCACAAAAGAAGCCACAAGTATCGTTTTCGATAATATCAAATCTTGCAAGTTTTTCACAGTCACTTTTCGTTAAATTACCAAAGCACATTCCTTTCCCGCCTATACGTAAAGGTGGTTCTACCAACTCTACGGGAAAGTGCTCGAGACAATAGGATATGTTTTCTTCATTTTCCAACGGATCCAAAGTACAGGTAGAATAGACGAGATAACCTCCTGGTTTCAACAACAATATCGCAGCTAACAAAAATATCTTTTGAAAACGGGAAAATCCACGCAAGTCTTCCACGCCGAGAGAATAGGAAAACTTGGGTCGAAGACCAAACGCACTGCAGGGAGGATCGACTAGGACGCTATCAAAAGACTCTCGAAGAAAAGGTGGACGCTTGGAAAAGCAATCGTCTTGGCTTAAAGTAACGTCTTGGATATAACTTCGAAACTTGGTGGCATCCACTACATAAGCATGCACAATACTCGTACCCCACTCTTCACACAGGCGCTGAATGGCTTGTACTTTCTTTCGATTACGATCTAAAGCAACCAACGTGCCTTGATTATTCATCAAAGTAGCCAAATGAGTAGTTTTGCCACCTGGACTTGCACAAAGGTCCAATATCTTTTGACCAGGTTTTGGCGCCATCACATGACCGACAACTACACAAGGCAAATTTTGCAGTATACCGACACCACATGAAAGCAAGTTGCAAAGTGAAGGAGCAAAGTAAACAGGTTCCACCATTTGAATAGCCAATCCTTCACAAGTACCACTGTGGAATATCTGCTTCCTGTTCTGCAATAACAAGCCATTGCCAACATATACGAGTCCAGTAGTATCCAACTGTGTCGAGCCACGAGTCATGGCGCCAAAAGGATCCATCCATACTTGAACCAACTTTTGGACTGCAGCACTAGTTTCCAAAGCAATTACTCCAGCGGCATAAACATCAGCACCTCGAAATACCTACACAAAGTTTTCTTAGAAGATAGTACAATGGTTATTGGCGTACCGCTTCGCCACAAAAAGAGTCTACACAAGCAATAGGCAAACCTTGTGTTTGTCGGTCAAAGGGTCCAAGTATATCGAGTTGTATCACATCCTTTATTTCTGGATGCACATATATCTTTAGCTTTTCTAATTCTTCGAGACTCACTCCTCGTTGTCTTGCTTGTTTTTTCGACACTTCACGTAGTTGGTCACAAAGTTTTTCAGGCGTCGTTTTCAAAGTGTTGACGCGAATAGTCGTTGGAGGTGGTACAGAAAGCCTTTTACAAATCAATTCGAATTTATCTTTACCGTATATATCTAGAAAGAAACTTTGGATATCTTCTTTCAACGCGATCCTAGTTGTTGAGGAAGCAGTCATTCCTCGTCGGAATCAAAGGATTCATCCGTCGAAAATAAAGCCAGGGAAATAGCGCTACGACCATCATCGTTGGATAAGCATAAGGAAGCTTTGGAGTTGGTTCCCACGTTCTTAGTAACTGGTAAGGTCGCAAAGGTTCCATATGATGATCGGAATGTCTTTGCAACTTGAATTGCATTAGATTGGTCAGCTTGTGAGGTGCATCCCATGAATGGTACACTTGCACGGGTTCATACATTCCATTGGCAAGTCTTCGTCGCATCAAACCATAATGTTCGATATAGTTCACAAGTTGCAATAAGGAAACAGCAACCAATGCCTGTGCAAAAAAGAAACACATTGCTTTCCAACCAAACAGAAAACAATAGGCGAGGCCAATTATGAGACTACAAAAAGTGTCCTGTAAGACTCGATTTCCAATGACCAATGAAATACCAGAATAGCCTCTGCGTCTTAATGCTTTGTTTTCCAGTCTCCAAGCATCCCTTATCACACCAAATAGGGCTCGGAACAGAAAACGGTAAAAAGATTCATTTCGTCGCGCGGTTGTCTTTGCAGGAGGTTAGCTACATTTCTAAAAATGAAATAAAGATAACCTTACAGGGTCACTTTCGGTAGCCACGTTCTTATGATGTCCATAATTGTGCTCAATAGTAAAGCAACCAAAGCAAGATAAGAGTAAAAGTCCTTTTGAGAACAAGGTACAGGTGATAGATAGCTTGTGACCAAGTTCATGGGCACAAGTTATTCCAACACCGCTAATAAGACCCACAGATATAACGCTGGATAGCCAACAAGTCGCAGTATGAAAACGGTTGACCAGAGAAGCTGCCTTGGTAATGAGAAGAAACTCCACAGGAAGCCATAATAACAAAGGAAGTCTATATTGAAAGCTTGCTGTGTACAATTCTTCTTCTTCCTTTGAAGGGTTGTCTACATCCTCGCCTAGAGTCCTCCATTCAATTTATAGCTCCAAAGAAGCCACTCACGTACCCAACAAAAAGTCTAACAGGGGGAGTATCACAAAAACATATACTATGCAACACCACTTTCCATATCCATGAATGAACGAGAGACTCATAAAGGCAGTAAAAGGCCCAGTATATGCGACATAATAAAAGTAGGCAGGATACATCCTCACGAGCCACCAGAGCAAGCAATGAGGAGATCGGAATTTCTACGTTTCCTGTCTTGTGGAAATTCTTACCTCGTGCGAAGACGAAGAAATGAACAATATGATGCTTCCAATTGTTCATTTCAAAACTACAAACATACTACGAACAAATAAATAGAAAGATACAATAGGCACATACTCTATATATGCAACAGTGACACATACAATAAAATTTTACTTGTCAATAGAATGCAATTAGCTCATGATATTTACGCTCTGACATTCCGTGTACAACTCGTTTCACTGGAAAACAACACATGGTGGAGCGTGGAAATACTGAACAAAGAGTGGCGCTGGTTTTGACGTTTTCATAGTTCAAGAAAATACTCTGTGCGTCATATAGTGAAAAAATGAGAGATAAAACCTGAAGATATGTATGTAAATCAAGGACTTCCAGATGCATTTCTCCAACAATACACAAATCTCACTTCACGTAAGAACGACAATCGGGATGCTATCAAATCAATTACCTATTTTCGGAGGGTGCGTGAAATCGGCATTGTCCAATCTTTGTGAGAATCATAAGGAGAGAGTGAGAGAGGGCGAGGTTGTGACATATCCTCACAGCAGAAGAGTTTTCTTGTGCTTCTAAGCAAAGTCATGCTGCTTGCATGGCAAATTGGGTACTGTTTTTTGTCCACAAACATAATCAAGTATTCGGGTTGCCTCAAAGAAAACTGGAAGAATATTCGTTCCGTCAGCGCACTGTCACGCAGACCTACCTCATATATTCTCTGTGTAGAAGGAGAACAGCTGCCTTGTACAAAACAAAGAGAAGAATCGTATCCGACCCTTGTTCCTCGATTGTTGAACAGTATAGACCAAGTTTCAAAGGAACAGTGGAATCAGCTTTTATCTGATGAATCCTGTCCTTTCACGGAATATGAGTGGCTCTATGGCTTGGAAAAGTGTGGTTGTGTTTGTAAAGAGACAGGTTGGCAACCTTTGCATCTTGTGTTGGAAGAGCCCAACTCAAAAATTATCTATGCAGCTCTTCCACTGTATATAAAATACCATTCTATGGGAGAATTCATTTTCGACTACATATGGCAAGATATCGCGGCTACCATGTCCTTTCAATACTATCCAAAATTACTAAGTATGGTACCCTTCACTCCAGTAACGTCAAGGCGAGTGTTGACAATATCTGAGCTGCTTCGACCTCATCTTCTATCCGAAATTTCTCAGTGTTTGAAGGACTTGGTAGAGGAATCGTCCATCGAGTCAGTTCACTTAAATTTTGTGGCCAACGACGAAGTATCCGTATTTACAAGACATGGTTTTCTGCACAGGAAAAGCGTTCAATACCGGTTTCTCAATGACTGCGGCGGGCGTCCTTTCCAAAACTTTGACGAATTTTTAGGAAAAATGAAGAGCAAAAAGAGAATTCAGCTAAAACGCGAAAGAAGAAGGATATATGAAGAGGAGAAAATACGACTAGAGGTGTTGTTGGCCGATGAAATCCCGAAAGAGGCGTTTCGCCAAATGTATCAATTGTATAAAAGCACCATAGATCGGTTCTTTTATGGAAGGCTCTATCTTAATCCTTCGTTCTTTTACTATCTTGAAGAACATTATAGAAAGTATTTGTGTTTCGTATTGGCATATCGAGAGGACCAACTCGTGGCAGGAACTTTCAATTTGATCAAAAATGGTCGGTTCCATGGAAGATATTGGGGTTGCTTTGAGCAGGTGTCAGGACTTCATTTCGAAACATGTTACTATAAACCTATCGAATACTGTATCGAACGCGGTTTGCGCTCAGTGGAACCAGGAGCAGGTGGAGGTGACTTCAAGTTTGTCCGCGGCTTCGACCCCTTCATTGTGCACTCTTTACATTATTTCAAGAACGAAGGTCTCGCAAACGTCATCAAGTCATTTGTAGAGGAAGAAAGTCGTCATGTGGACTATGTTTGTAGTCGCTTGAGTGAACAAAGTGCACTAAGAAAGTCAAATGCGAGTTAGAAAAATGCTAAGACTTCATGGCGCCCTTTTTGGACAGCATTTTTCTATGTGACAAGTCACACGAGTTCCATTTCACACACAGCTGTGGCGACTGAGCTATATTTTTTCGTGGGCGATTTTTGTCGAGTTTGTGTTTGTATATGCTTCGATATTCTGTACAGTAAAAAAAGGTCATTGGAATACAAAACCATCGAGTTGCTACAAGTGGAGTGTTTTGTCAATAATGAAAACTTTAAGCGGTTCTTATGAATGCGAACATGTTTGACGAAAGAAAACTACAGGAACGTCACAGTGACACTGTAAGTTGGTTCTCCGTTATTGTAGTTGGCCTCGCATAACTTTCTTCACTCTAGTCTCGACATAATGGCACACCAACAAGGAGTCAGCCATTCCACGCGGAAACAACATTTTCACTACATGATATCGACTACCAGCAGGAAATTCCAACATATGTACAGAGAAGCTTACAACAAGCATCAATCTCCGACGAAAGAAGCTACACACCGACTACTTCTAGTCCAGGAAACGAGGAATACATGGAAGAATGGAGACCATCCCAGCTGGTAGCCTTTCCTAGTAGCGTAAGTCTGTTGTAAAACTTAAAAGGTCTATTTCATCTGTTTTTCCTAGAGCTACAACCCAAACCAGTTAAGCAATCTTCCCGGAATACGCAATTTGCCAATCTATCCATCACACGCCCCTCTTTCTTCCGATTTCTTCACCATTTTAGCACAATATCACGCGTATGCGGTCAGCAGAGCACGAGAAACCAAACAACGGCGGGACGAAAGTATAAAAAAATATCGGGAGAAGAAAAGACGTCGCAACTCGAGTCGCGTGATAAAATACCAAACAAGAAAACAGCTTGCAGAAAAGAGAGTTCGCGGTCCACGAGGACGCTTTATCCCTAAAGAAGAAGAAGACCGGATTCTTCAAAGAGCTGACCAAGGTGAAACCAGAAAGCAACCATCCGGTCAAGAACAGCGACAATCCTTCCAAGCCTTTGTGCAACCCGGAAAAGAAGCACTTGTCCCTCCAAAGATTCAACAATCGTCCTACCTTTTTAGGAAGTCTGGAGAAAGTCGCGAACAACGCTTCGTCCACTGGTTGAGCGCAGAGGACAGTTCCAATTGGAGCAATTGGCCATTCTTTTCTTGACCATCTTTCACGCTAGTAGCTAAAATGCTTCCGATAAAATTTAGGGTTTTCTATTTCATGACAAATCGAAACCTGTATGCGTCTCGATAGCATAAAGCAATTTGTTCTTGAGCACTTGTTTCGAGCTATACTGTGGTAACTTCAGAAGATTCATACAAGTCGATGCGGTTGGAAGACGGGAATCGTCAGCCTCTGCCTTGTGAATAGTGAAAGCTGGGTCCAGATAACGAAATCCCAAAAGAGGTGCTCTAGGTGACGAAGTAACAAACTGCAAGAGGTTAGCTTGCTTCTCGACAGGTAATTCTTCAAAAACCTCCCAAAACCAAATAATTACTGGATGACTTTCATGATAGCCACCACTATAATGGCAGTTTCGCTTCAGGTCTATGACATTGATCTTTTCAGTAACTCCAGATATCAATAACTGCATTTCATGAGGTGAAAATATTCTAATCCACTGTCGATTGACGACATCACAAAGGCCTCTCAAGAATGCATCGCATTGTTGTTTGATTTGGACGTTCATTCTATAATGTGCGACACGATTGATATATTCTATTCTATTTTCCACAGTCACTGGTATATCCTTTCCATTTGGTATGAGAGGAACTTCTTTGCCACCTTCATATTCATTGTCCATTATTGTGAAGGTCAAATTCATTTCTTCAACTGTTTTCCTATCACAATGCTGATCATATCCATCAGTATACACAGCAATAGAAACATCATCTTTGGTCTTACCTTTAAATACATGAGATTCCTATACATTTCGGGGTCCAAGCTTTCCAAATCGTCCGTATAATTTGGTTCTCCCAAAAGTTTCGATAGGAAAAACGTTGCAAGAGGCAAATCCACCAGAATACGATCAAATATTGCCTTTCCCAATATTCTTCCAAGAAATTCAAACATTTCCAAGTGAATAGGGCCAACCAATACGTGACTTGCTGGATTAGGATACAACTTGCCTTCCGTTGTAGCTCTAAACAGTCCATATAAAGACGGTGAAAATGCCTGAGCTATGAGTTGGTGCATAAACTCTTTAAAGACACCTCCTCCATCAATTCCAGCTTCTTCCAATCCATGCGTATCAATAAACTTCAACCTTATAGTTTGTTTCAGTCGATCGCGCATAGAATTCAAGGCTGCAAAGGCATCTTCTACAATAAAGTCTCTTCTAACAGTAACCCAGGTACCCGATTGTTCAAACACTCCAAATACTCCATGAACACTCAAGTCAACCTGTTCCTTCTCTTTTTGAATCCAATAGTGAAATATTTTGAGTCTGCTTTCAAAAGGAATCATAAAAGGTGCTAGTCGCAAAATATTTCTCGCAGCATTTGAGAGTTGAAGCATATTCGCATTTCTCTTCATGGACATGTTATTTCTTGATGGATAGAGACCTTCATCCATTTGTTCGAACCAGCTTATCGAATCTTCAGGCTCCCACTCCATCACTGACTTTGCTGCATCCACTGTGAACGTATCCGAAACAAATATTCCATTGCCAACTTCCCAAAAACCCTTTTGTGTAAAACGTTGCTTCGAGTCTCTCGAACGCAAAACTGCCAAAAGACGTGCAGCAGCTTCTAATGCTCCATCGACATGATGAAAAACAAAGTCAGGATTCGGCGATGGATTGATAGAGCCTGAGGGTGACCACAGTGCCCGAAAAAGAACTTGCTTCACCAGAGAGGCAATATTACGAACCTTCTCCAACGAGAAAGGACTTTGTTTTTGATAAAATTCTTCGTTATCTTGGAAATAAACCAAACGAGTAAAAGCCCTACAAAACAGAGTAAAAGGCACACTTCTTTCTCCAAGACTGTATTTGTTATTGGAGAATAATTCCGTGTCTTGTTCCAAACCACAAAGAGGCCACAACTTCTCCAATACATGTTGCTGATCTTTCTTTACGGGCCAAAACGCTAAAGCCGTTATAAGATTATGTTCCAAACCGACATCCATGCGTGCAAATTGCCACATAAAGTTGGTTAGACGTACGACTGTACTACTCTGCGACTCAACACGGGCATCCGCTTCCCATAAAAGAGTCCTAAATACAATTCTTATGTTTTCAATTTTGAAAAATGATTTGATCAGATTGAGCAACTGTTGATAAAGTGAATCCATTTCATCCATCTGTACAATGCCTTCCAATTTCTTCTTTTGCTTCAGGTCGTTATCTTCTCTTTTCATATTCGCCTTGTCAAACTGCAAATAACTTGTACAGGAACTCAGAAGAATTACATAAGATGCCATGAAGGAAATATCTTCCTTTTGTGACGAATCCAATATATATTCCGTCATATAAACCAAGTTCTCCAACAATCCTATTATTTGATTGGAGGACTGGAAATACTTGGATAACGTTTCGGTTAACAAATTTTCGTCTCGAGCTAACTGAAATATAATTTCTTCTACTCTCAAATGACTTATCACATAACGACCAATATCATTAGGCAATGAAGATAGAAGCTTCGTGATAGAAAATAACTGACCAAATATGACCAAATGATGCATTGTAAGAGTTAAACCCTTCAAAGGCTCCAATAACAATTGGAATAACAACGTAAGCACTTTCCCATCGTTCGGAGTCTGACTTAAAATACGTAACAACCAACTACGAAAACTTGCATAAACCCCATACTTCAAAGCATTATCCAATAACTCTACAAAACTCAAATGATAATACTCCTTCAGTACTCTTTTGGTATCCAAATCCTCCAAGTTCGTCACCGTCTTACAAAACTCCAAGACTGGATTATCTTCCAACAATTCCGTTGTACTATTACTCGTACTCAAAAAATATATACAGACAGCATACAACCTGCCTAACAGTTGACTCATATCCAAGGAACACGAGGAGGAAGCTGTGTAACCATTTTCCAAAGATGGTTCCCGAAGAATATTAAGTTTCAGCCATTGAACAAGAATATTACATAAAGCTGACAGTCTCTGTTGCTGGACTGAAGAAAGACCAGACACTTCGTATCCTCTCACAATAAATAAGAATACTCTCATCATTCTAGAGACCAAAAGGTCCGTTTCTACTGCGGAACACTTCCCCCATTTTTGCAACAAGTCTTCCAGCTCCTGTTCAAATTGTTTTCTAGCTTTCTTTGTCTCTGCAGCAGCCCGTAAAAACCTCTGTATTACTACAGCTTTGTTCTCTTCCAACCTCTGTCGTTCTCTCAAAGCTCGTTCGAGGCGGGCACGTTCCAAGATTCTTTGTCCGTCTTCCTAAACTCTATTATTTAACAATTTACCTTATAGCTTTCGTTTCTTACTTGTTTCCCGCTATTTCCACGTAAACTAACACCTTTCCGGCGGTATATTTGACCATCGAAGAAGTTCATTGCCAAATATTTTTCTCTCCATTCGTCTTTTACCTTTGTGCTTGGCTCTTAAGCATGGTTCGTCAGGTTTCCAGCCTGTCCGAGTTTGATAAAGTATTAAGAGAAGCAGGAAGCAAGTTGGTAGTTATTGACTTCTTTGCTCAATGGTGTGGGCCTTGTCACTTTATTGCACCCTTTGTCGAAAACTTGGCAACAAAGTATCCTCAAGTAGTCTTTGTAAAAGTAGACGTTGACCAAGCCTCTGATGTTGCTTCAACTTGTGGTATATCTGCAATGCCAACTTTTCACTTTTATAAAAATAACCAAAAGGTAAAGGCACTTGATTGCTGGCTGTTTGGACCAACTCTTTTTCATTTGCTCTTTATGTTTAGGTGGACCAAGTAGTTGGTGCTGACCCCAATACGTTGGAAAATGTTATCAAGAAACATATGACTTCAATGGAACAAACAGGTGGTCACGTTTTGGGTCACGGAGAGCCCAGCAATACTACGATCAACTGGAATATAGGAAAAACGCAACAACAGGAAGCGAACGTATCCAAACCACTTTATAACGAGGAATATTTGAAACAGTTGGTGGAAATGGGGTTTCCTGAACTTCGAGCAAAGAGAGCTTTGCTTAGAACAAAACAAGAGTCTGTAGAAACTGCGATGAATTGGCTGTTTGAACATATGGAGGATGAAGATATCGACAGCCCATTGGAAGAAGAAGAAGAGCAAGCTGCAGCAACAGAAATGACGCAGAACTCTTCTTCTTCTCTTTCTGAAGAAGAGAAAAGAGCTCGAGCGCAAGAGGCCTTGGAAAGAGTACGGAAGAAGAGACAAGAAGAGGAGAAAAAAGCGGAAATAGAAAGGGAGAAGAATCGTATCAAGACTGGGAAGGAATTGGCAGAAGCAAAGGCAGCTTTAGAGGAGCAAAAAAGAAAAGCTCATGTGGAGAAGCTGCAAAAGGAGAAGATGGAAGCTCAAAAGGAAAGAGAAAGACTTCGTGAATTACTTCGCCAAGACCGTGAAGAGAGGTTAGCTCGCATGGGCAATCATCCCACAAGTGTCGAAAAACAGCAGCAAAATAGAAACCCTCCAGAGAATTCGAATCCGCGTTCTTCTTCGACTCATCAACAAGGTTCTGGTGTAGTACAACTACGCTTTCCTGATGGAAGTAAACTTGAAAGTGAGTTTGAGTCTCACATGAAGCTGCGCGAAATTGCCCGTTTTGTGGAGAAGAATCGACCAGATATCCCTCGGTTTACTTTAGCGCAGACATATCCTAGAAAGATATTTACAGAAGAAGAATTGAATACTTTAACTATACAAGATGCACAGCTCATTCCTCGAGGTTTATTATTGGTAAATCGGAAATAGCATTGCGCGCGCATTTCCTCACCGAAAAAAATGCTCATCGATCGATCGAGGTTGGGACGGTAAAGGCGTTTTGTCGTCCGCGTTGGTCTGCATTGATTGCCATATTGCGATACGTCAGTGCACTGCAGCAGTGCACAAGGAATAAAATTATAGTTCACAAGAGTATTGCAGTTCGTAAAGGTTTGCTTACCTCCGTGCTTGTTAATAATCTTTCCAAGTTCTTTTGTACTCCAATGCAGTCATCTTTTTCCAGCTCCACGGAGGACAAGGACTCTAGTGCCACGTCGACAGCGTGGAATGGTGTGGACATGACTGAAGTGGCAGACACAGAGAAGAAGCCACTTAGTAAAAACGCTCAAAAACGCCTGGAGAAAGCTCAAAGAAAAGCAGAAAAGGCTCAGAACAAAGAGAGCCAAGCGACGCCAAGCAGCAAGAAGAACCAAGATGAAGAAGAATTGGATCCCACGCAGTATTTAAAACTACGTACAAAGCTTATCGAGGAAGCTAGAGAACGTGGTCTCGATCCTTATCCGCACAAGTTTCAGACAACTCGCAGTATTCCAAGCTATGTAGAAAAGTACCAGTCACTGCAGGCTGGAGACCACCTAACAGATGTCGTGGAGAGTCTGGCTGGGCGAATTATAAGCAAAAGATCAGCCAGTTCTAAACTCTATTTCTATGATTTGCGAGCAGATGGTGCCAAGGTACAGATTATGGCAGATGCAAGGCATGCCAACTCGTTGGAAGACTTTAGTTTTATACACAACTTGCTTAGAAGAGGAGATATTGTAGGAGTAAAAGGATACCCTGGAAAGTCCAAAAAAGGAGAATTAAGTATATTTCCTACTCATGTGCAGTTACTGTCTCCTTGTTTGCGTATGTTGCCCAAGTTTGCGTTGAAAGACCCCGAAACAAGGTTTAGGCAGAGATACTTGGACTTGATTATGAATGCGGAAGTAACCAGAGAAACGTTTACTAAACGTGCGAAAATTATTCAGTTTGTGCGTCAGTTTTTGGGAGATAACGGATTCTTAGAGGTAGAAACTCCCATGATGAATACTATTGCTGGTGGAGCAACAGCAAAACCTTTTGTAACGTTTCATAATGAATTGGATATGAAGATGTATATGAGAGTAGCTCCAGAACTATATCTAAAGATGTTAGTAGTTGGTGGGTTAGATAGAGTTTATGAAATCGGGAAAAACTTTCGAAATGAAGGCATCGACATGACACATAATCCGGAGTTTACTTCCTGTGAATTTTATGCTGCATATTGGGACTATCAAGACTTGATGAACTTTACCGAACAGATGCTCTCCGGTTTGGTAAAAGAATTGACAGGAGGATATGTTATAGAATATCACCCAGAAGGCAAAGAGTCTTCTTCAGAGCCCATCAAGATTGACTTTACTCCTCCCTTTCGACGACTTTCTATGTTGGATGCCTTAGAAGAGCATCTTCAAGAGACACTTCCTAGACCCTTAGATGGTGAGGAAGCACATAAGCGACTAGAAGAGATTTGTACGGAAAGAAACGTTGCTTGTCCCGAACCGAGAACAACTGCTCGAATGTTGGATAAGTTATTTGGAGAGTATATTGAACCACAATGTATTCATCCTACGTTTGTTTGTGATCATCCTGCGATCATGAGTCCTTTAGCAAAGTATCATCGAAAGACGGCAGGGTTGACGGAAAGGTTTGAGCTATTTGTGAATGGAAAGGAGCTGGTGAATGCCTATACAGAACTGAATAATCCTACGGTCCAAAGGCAGCGTTTTCTGGAGTCCGCGAAAGATAAAGCGGGAGGAGATGAAGAAGCGATGGTTCATGATGAGGACTTTTGTGTTGCTTTAGAATATGGTCTTCCTCCTACTGCTGGTTGGGGTATGGGACTAGATCGATTGACAATGCTTCTTACGGATAATAATAATATCAAGGAAGTACTATTGTTCCCTGCTATGAAACCTCGTACAGATTCTTAAATAAATACGGATTTGCTTTCTATGTAGGACCTAATCCCAGTTCATCCAACAACTTTTCCAACTCGTGTATTCCCGAATGAACTTGTAAATCTGCTTGTACAACGAATACTCGTACGTTGCTCGTCCACTCTTTGTTGACAAGTTGATGAAATACTTTTTCATTGCGATAATAGTCTTTTTCTGTAACAATCAGATTCCAGTGTGCATATACGGAATTCCACTTGTGAACTATATTCCACAAGTCTTGCAACCGAAACCAATGATGATCTCCGAGGCTTTCGATGCTGACTTGTCTAGGACGACAGTAATCCACGACAGTCTTAAGGAATCCACTGGGGTATTCTATGCCACAACATAGAACCATGTCCTGGTTGGCAATAGTATCACATGCATGTGGGAGTTTTTGTCCATCACAAGACACCAAATAAAGTGACTTGGCTACCATACAACTAGTCAAAACGGGTTTTTCTGGACAATACTTGTGGAACCAAGATTTCAGTTGCCCTAGTTGCACATCGGAAACCTGACTACAATGATGCAACACAATGCAAGTACAACGAGCAACTGCTTCCTCCGGTGGCTCTCGTAACGAACCTCGAGGAATCAAATGTCCGTTTATACCAAACGCAAGTGCTGCATTGACCATCAAAATATTGCATTGTCTCTTCAACCGCCAATGTTGCAATCCATCGTCCAATATCGCGACGGTTGAGGGTGCGTTGGTTGAACTTAATCGATGAAAAGCTGCTTCTCTATTGGAGCCTGTAATAATGACGTGACTAGCAACTTGTCGTTGCAATAGCATTTTTGCTTCATCTTGGTGACCATAACCCTGGAGACAAAGTCACTACATAATATTATTTTGGGTTTCAAAGACAACTTACTCGGGAAAGTATCACCGGTTGGTAACCTCTAGAGACCAAAAGTTTAGAAAGAAATATCACAAATGGAGTCTTTCCTGTCCCACCCCAAGTATAGTTTCCAACTACAAAAGTAACTACATCTCTTTTTCTATTGATCGTTGGATCCAACACATACAGCTGACTCATTCTGCCAAATCCATATCGATACCAACCTCTGTGCACCTTCATACCAAACAAGTATACATAAGAACACAAGTGGAAACAAACATCAACAAATCGAGCAGAAATACTCCGTTGACTATTCTCGTATGGAAATTGGCCATAGAAACTTGCATAACGAGGATTCTTAGGACTCTTTGACTGATAGTCCAACAACCACTTGACGAGGCGAGTTGTTCTCCACCACCACAACATCTACTACTACGATACAAATGCTCCATCTCATAAACATTTCTCACGTATCTTTATTCATCTTCTGAAAAATACAAGTCATCTGGTTTTCTTAGGATTTCTAGTGACCACTTGCTACAACTCTCTAGCATATCTAAAGGTATCATGGACACATAACTCTCTTTTTCTATAAAGATATCAGACATAGTCTCATCGGATGTCATCTCTAATAAATCCCTACAATCAAACAAACGCAAAGAAAAGGCCCAATAAATAAACTTTCGACTGTGTTCACGTGGAAGGAATAATAAAGGACAAAGTGAGGATCGCAATATTCTTGCCAAACGAAAGGAGCGAAATTTCTCCACGAGATTACCGCGCTGTAGACTATCTTTGCCCCGATTATATTCAAAGGATAGTAAGGAATTGCCTCTACTCAACATGACATAAAATACTGCATCAAGCGTATGATAAAATATTCGATGTTTGCAGTCCATTGCATATACATTCAGTCTTTTGGAAGGGTTAAGAGGATCCACCAACATATTGTCCTCTGTCAGCCATTCACTACCTTCGCTTTTCCAAGAACCTGAAACTAGCATATCATTATCTTCTTCTTCTTCTTGAAATATATGACAACAGTTGTTTTCGTGTAATTCTAAATATTCATGAAGCCAAGAGACAGCCATAGATAACCATCTAACCACCATTTCATATCTCACTACTCGCAAACTCGATAGCATGAAGCTACAATATTTCACACTGAATATACGAGTTTCTTCGTAATTCTTTCCATCAGTAAAAATAGACCAAAGACGCCAAAGCAGCTCTTGAGTCTCTTCCATCGAAGAACCATAAAGAATACAGAACAGAAAAGGAGTAAATCGTAAGTGAAGTAACGGCAGAACGAGACGAATAAATGCATTCATAAAGTAAGAACGAAAAGATTGAACTTCACTAGAATTGTCCAACTGACGAATAAATAACAAAACTTGCTCCATCAACTTGTCCATTTTGTTGACCATATCCGCAATCTCCTTCGTTTCCAACTCTTCTTCGGCCATCGAGTCGGACACAGGCGAATACTTTTCTTTTTTTAGAATTTGTGAAGCCTCAGCATCCACTTCAATTAACTTTTCAACCACAAGGAATACAACCGCCTGACGTATATCACGAAACGTCTTACTCAACAAAAGGGCGCCATAGATAAAGATTCTTTGGTCAGCCAAACTTCTTAGTTTATGAGGAGCGTTTGAGTGAATACTATTATAAACTAGACGAGAAGAAGTAGGATAACCATCTACTACTAGTTGCAAAAGTTGTAAAATTCGTGACAAAAGAGAGCCACTCTGCGGAATAATCTTTGTTCCACTAGCATCAACCTCTTCCTTGACGGCTTGCTCTTCTAATTGTGTCACTTGGGAATAGTCTTTGCAAACAATATTCTTGGTTAAAGAAGCAATGACAGGTTCCACGTAATTGACGTGGAGGCTAGTAACGGTCAACACAAAATTGGTAAAGGCGTTAAGAGCCACATGTGAAGTAGCATTAGCTTCCCAGTCAAAATCTAGACAGTGTAATATCAGTTCCTCCAATTCTGGATGTTTCTTGGCAGCGTTTTTGGTAACCGCTTGAATTTTGGCTGAGAGGAGTTCACCTTGACTACTTCCTAGTTGCTCAAGAAACCGAAAATATGAAACTGCATCACCCTAATCCAACGTAAGAAAAAAAGATATTTATAAATCCTTCCTATACCCTTCTTTTGGCTTCTATACAGAAGGCAAGTCTTCGTGACTCGTCGTTGTCTTCCTGCGGTGGATCCTCTGCTGCGGCCCGCATCGCCATATTTACTCGGAAAACAACAAAATGTGACAAGTTGAATTGTCTGTGCCCCCACACGTTTTATTCTATATAGTACTTTCTCTCTCTCTCTCTCTCTGTCTATATATATATATATATATATAAAGGATCAACGATTCTCTTTTACTTTTTGAACAAAATCTTCAAATGTTCTATATTTAGGAACCCATTCAGGAAAAGTCTTTCGAGTATATTCATTATTATAAAACTTTTTCTTGGTAGCAACCTGCTGCTCCATAAAAACAGGAAATGGCTCATTTCTGTACTTGTCCAACTGATTTCCAAACCGACAAATGGCGTCTTTCGATATGGGATGATCATCACAACCTAAAAATATATTGCCACGCAGCTCTTGGCGACAAAGTACACAAAACACCAAACTCGCAGCATCGTCATAATGAATAAGATTGACTTGATCTGTAGGGCTACCTCTCACTTGACGCGTACGAAACCAGTATGCATGTGGACCTCGATCGATGCTATACAATCCAGCCAAACGAACAACGTTGCCTTTGGCTTCGAGAACTTGTCTTTCAGAAGCAATCAAAACCGCTTCGGAACTAGTGTCTGACTTGTCAACACTAACAGTACAACTCCACTCTGTAATTACTCCGTCATCCATTGGTTCATAGACCGAACCACTGGAAGTAAACACAAAGTTCCCATCTCCTCTCCATAAAGTGAGTGCTCTTTTCACCTCGTCTACATAGTTATCATTGCCTCTCGGACTTGCACAAAACACGACATATGGAAATGGCGCCAACTGCGAACTGTCACGAAGACAAGGTTCCACACCAAGCTCTGTCAATTCCGAGTGGTTTTTACAAGTCCGGGTTTCTCCTACTACTCTACTTCCAAATCTGGCTTTCCAAAGTTGCGCAACTCTTTTTCCCAGTTCTCCAGCACCTATGACCAACAAACTCTTACTATCATTTACATCAACACTCGCTTTCATGTCACAAGCTCTACAAACACGGAAAGACAACTTTCTGTTACCACGGATACTGTGGAAGGATGTATGCCTTTTTTCACAAACCCTATTCAAGTTGCTATACTTGACTGGACAAGGCAGTAGCCAACACAGTCTTTTAGATTGAGACTTGCAGCACATGGAACACTTTCAAAGTTGTATGGAAAACGAGCTTAGAATGGGATATCAATCCTTG
Source organism: Galdieria yellowstonensis (assembly GCA_026122205.1). Lineage (NCBI taxonomy): Eukaryota > Rhodophyta > Bangiophyceae > Galdieriales > Galdieriaceae > Galdieria > Galdieria yellowstonensis. The sequence continues at coordinate 94,508 of JANCYU010000064.1, forward strand.
AAAACAACTCTTCTTTACAAGTTGATTCCTAGAAATATTTATTTCCACAACGATAGAATAGTTTTGTGAGAAACTAATTAGTCCGTTCAATTCTCATGTTGGTGGGTTCCTTCCTCATGCTTGAGAGCAGCTGCCTTTAGTAACACAGCAGTTCTTCATGTATTCCTACCCACAAAGTAATAGTGTCATACCTGGAACTAGACAAGATTCTCGTATTCAATACGCTCCAGCGTCTATCCCTGTTGCAGCTAGGAACCCTGCCTATGTTGGACCTAACAACGACCCTTATGGTTACCACACGAGTTGGGGAGCAAACGTTGCCAACGTTCCTCCTTCTTCTGTTCCTCCTTCAACATCTGCTTTCCAGACTTCCACGTCTCAAACGAGAAGGAAACATTGTTACGTTATCTCCTTTGCAATTCTTGACTTTGTGATAACGGTGTTGATAGTTGCAATATTCGGGTGGGTGTATTCCAAATATGGAAACACTTCTTGGTTTTCCACCACAAAAGTAATCTATGGCTTCGCGGTGGCACTTCTTATCATAGGAGTAGCTCTTATTGAAGCTGCAGATATACGCTTTCTTTATGTTTCTAGCTTAAAAGAAAAGGCTGACTTGGCAACTGGTAGATTTATTGCGTGGATTATTTATTTCTTGGGAGAGGTTTGCTTTTATATCGATTATGTTTGGTTTGTCAGTTATATTGAGTCGGAACCCGAAACTCGTGGAACTCATATTGTTTTGTGGTTGCTCGTTGCCTTGGGTGCTCTAGCACTGGCACTAACCGCATACAGTATTTATCGGTAAGTTGTGAATATTTTATATATTTTCTAAAGACTAAGTGTGTATATCAAGTGCCTATCATACTATGAAACAAGCTAAAAAGGATGCTTCCTTACAAGAAAGAATATATTCTTCTGCGAATATGTAACGACATAAATTCTTTTTGCCAATAAAGCGTACGTTGTTAAGAAATTTGTGTGGTTGTTTGCGCGCCCACGCGAGAGAGAAAAATGCAAGTTGGTTTTAGTGCAGTCACTAGTCATCTTTCTTGGTTAGTAGCGCCTTTTCAGATATGGAGCAATAGAACTGCTTGCCGTTCATGGAAACACCCTTATGGAGCACGTCTTTCTTTCAGCGTGTTTCGTGGAAGAGTGGCAACCTTTTGGCACAGTTGGAAGCAGCAAAAATTGGTATATTCAAACAGGAGGTGTCTTTGTAGTTCTTTATCAACCAGCTCTAGTCCACTAGAAAAGGCGGAAGGAACACGAGTAAAAAGGCGCCAAGACTACAAACCTCCCCAGTTTTTGGTAGATCAAGTGAAACTCAAGTTTATTTTGGATCCTTCCGATACCAGGGTTTTAACGAAACTTAACGTTCGCTTCAATACGACTGCATATGGTGCTTGTGACACCTCAAACTTGTATCTCGACGGTGATTCAGAAATGATTCAACTCGTACCCAATTCTTTGAAAGTTGATGGTAGGACACTTGAACAAGGGAAAGATTACCAAGTTTCCAAGACCAACTTGATTATCAATAGTATGGATGGCTCTGGAAATGGAGTCTTGGTAGAGTTTCAAGTGAGTCTCAATCCATCCAAAAACACTGCCTTGATGGGTCTATATCTATCCAAGAACAATTTCTTCACTCAGTGTGAAGCAGAAGGATTTCGTAGAATTACTTTTTTCCCCGATAGACCTGATGTTATGTCAATCTACGAAGTCACGTTAGTCGGCTCTCGTCAAGATTATCCTGTTCTTCTTAGCAATGGAGATTGTGTAGAGTCTGGTGTATGTTCAGATGAAAAATATCATTATGCTGTTTATAGAGATCCATTTCGAAAGCCTTCTTATTTGTTTGCTTTAGTTGCTGGCAACCTTGTTCATTTAGAAGACTCGTTTGTTACAATGTCAGGAAAAAAAGTGACGCTTCGTATTTACGTACAACATGGCAATCTACCCAAAGCAACTTTTGCAATGGAGTGCTTGAAACAAGCTATGAAGTGGGATGAAGAACAGTATGGAAGAGAATACGATTTAGATACTTTCAATATCGTTGCAGTGGATGACTTCAGTATGGGTGCGATGGAAAACAAAAGTCTGAATATTTTCAACTCGAAATATGTCTTGGCAAATCCAGAAACTGCGACGGACTCAGATTTTGAAGCTATTCAAGCTGTTGTTGCCCATGAATATTTTCATAATTGGACAGGCAATCGAGTCACCCTACGAGACTGGTTTCAGTTATCGCTAAAAGAAGGACTAACAGTCTTTCGAGAACAGGAGTTTACTGCGGATATGACAAACCGAGCCGTCAAAAGAATTTCAGATGTGATGAGGCTGCGGACTGCTCAGTTTCCACAAGACGCTGGTCCTATGGCTCATCCTGTTCGTCCGGAAAGTTATATCGAAATCAACAACTTTTATACAGTAACTATCTATGAAAAGGGTGCCGAAGTTATTCGAATGCTGCGCAACCTCTTAGGACCAAAAGGCTTTCGGAAGGTATGTTATATTTTTGATGAGAGCAACATATCCCAATTGAACTTTTCTCTTTCAGGGATGTGATTTATATTTTGAGAGATATGATGGAATGGCAGTAACTTGTGATGATTGGCTATCAGCTCATCAAGATGCCAATCCACACGTGGATTTGACGCAATTTCGTTTATGGTATTCTCAAGCAGGGACTCCTCAATTATCTGCTTCTACGGAATACGACGCTTCCAAATCTGTTTTATATTTACATCTGGAACAGTTCATTCCACCTACACCAAGTCAACTACTGAAGGAGCCTATGCTAATTCCTATAAAAGTAGGAATTTTAGATCGTCATGGAAATTCTGTATTGGTAGATACAGGCGATGGAAATGCCGTGGAAACCAAAGTTCTGGATATGAAAGAATTTGAACAAACATTTACTTTCTATCGAGTGCCTCCTAATAGTGTACTTTCTATGCTCCGTGGATTTTCTGCTCCTGTAAAGTTTTCATGGAAGCATCAACAGTCTTTGGACGATTTGATTTTTTTGATGGAAAAGGACAAAGATGAGTTCAATCGTTGGGATGCTGCACAAACGGTAACTCTTGAATATATTTTACAAGTTGCAAACCAACTCCTTGATGAAACATGCACACTGCAACAAGTTGCTTCTCGGGTACCGGCGCCATCCAAGGCTGTGTTGAATGCTTTTCAAACCATATTGCTGGATGAGAGTTTAGAACATCGCTTCCGTTCGACGATGTTCGTATTGCCATCCGAATTGTTTGTTGCTGAATGGATGAAACCAATTTATCCCGATGCAGTTCACTTGGCTCGTCTTCATTTGAAACGTGAACTTGCCAGCTATTTAAAACGGAGTCTCTGGTCAACTTTTCGAAAGTTGGAAAAAGAACTGGAGGGAGAGCATCGTTTAGATTCGGAGTCTCGAGGGAAACGGGCACTGAAGAATGTTTGTCTCGAATATCTTTGTTGTAGTCAAGACCCAGATGCCCTAAGTGTGGCTCTGGAACATTTTAGAAAAGCAAATAATATGACGGATGCTTTGGCTTGTTTGAATATTTTATCGGCGTACGGAAAGGAACAAGGCGAAGTAGCATTGGCTGAATTTTATCGGAAATGGGAACACGAATACTTAGGTATGCATATAATTATTTATTATTGAAAGTTGCTGATATGTGAAGTTTTGGACAAATGGTTCCGAGTGCAAGCTCTTGTTCCAAGCAAAGATACGCTTCATCGCATTCAAACGCTTGTGGAGAGCAAGTCATTCGATATCAAAAATCCCAATAATGTATATGCATTGATAGGTGGATATGCATTGCAAAATCCATATGCGTTTCACTTGAAAGATGGAAGTGGATATCGTTTTATTGCGGATAAAATATTGGAACTCGACAAGATCAACCCTCAAGTAGCAGCTAGAATAGCCTCCTGCTTTACTGTATGGCAAAAGTTGGAACCGAATTTGAGGTCTCTAATGCAAAAGCAGCTGGAGCGCTTATTTTTAAGGGATGACTTGTCCAAAGATGTGTTTGAAGTTGTGAACAAGTCGTTGACTTGCTAAGACAGCAACTTGGGAATAAATAGAGAAGAGGGCCGCTCCGCTTGAAGGAATTTTTCCCAGTCTTGAAAGCCCAACTGCATCGATTATTATTGTTGTGTGTCGTTGTGTTTGGTGGGAAAGCGCGCCGTAAACGTCGTCTCAACTAGTACTAGTGTTGGTGAATAAGCTTCCATGAGTCAAAGTGTTGCTCAAACCAATTCACAGAAATTGTATTCTTCAGTACTTCGCAACTCCTCAGGACAAGAAGGCAACGGTTACAGCCACGGAGTGCAAAGGGGAAACGGAAGACACGCCGCTTCTAATTGGAATAACTATAATCAGCAAAAGTTTCCTCACGCTACAAAAGAAACTAGTAACCAGCAGCAAACATATGTGAAAAAGAATACTGTGGAGTCCCAACCCCTTCAGAGTTCCCGTACGACCAATTTCAACCCAACCCAACCTGACCTCTCCTTGGAAGACTGGAAAAGTGCACTCCAGTTGCCACCAAAGGATGTAAGATATAAGACAGAGGACGTAACTGCTACCAAAGGGAATGACTTTGAAGACTATTATCTGAAAAGAGAACTGTTGATGGGTATTTTTGAAATGGGATACGAGAAACCAAGTCCTATCCAAGAAGAAGCAATTCCAGTAGCTTTAGCCGGGAGAGATATATTAGCAAGAGCTAAAAATGGAACAGGAAAAACAGCTGCATACTTGATTCCAATTTTGGAGCGAGTAGACCCCAACAGAAATAGTATTCAAGCACTTGTCTTAGTGCCTACTCGAGAATTGGCTCTTCAAACAGCGCACGTATGTAAGCAGCTAGGGAAGAGAATCGATCAACTTCAAGTCATGTCATCGACTGGTGGCACCTCGCTAAGGGATGACATATTGAGACTTTATAATCCTGTTCACATACTTGTGGCAACGCCTGGGAGAGTATTAGACTTGGCAGAAAGGGGAGTTTGTAAACTCAATGAATGCAAGATGATAGTGTTAGATGAAGCTGATAAATTGTTGTCTATGGAATTCACATCCGTATTGGAACAGTTGATTGAGAGATTCCTTCCAGCTAACCGTCAACTGATGCTGTTTTCTGCCACTTTTCCAATTACTGTCAAAGCTTTTCGTGACAAGTTCCAACGGAAGCCGTATGAGCTCAATTTAATGGACGAATTGACGTTGAAAGGAGTAACGCAATACTATGCATATGTCGAAGAGAGCAAGAAGGTTGCCTGCTTGAATGCAATATTTTCCAAGTTGCAAATTAATCAGTCCATCATATTCTGCAATTCAGTCAATCGTGTGAAGCTGTTGGCGAAGAAAATAACCGAATTGGGCTATTCGTGCTTTTATGTTCACGCACGAATGGCGCAAGAGGATCGAAATCGTGTTTTCCACGATTTTAGAAATGGCGCTTGTCGCAATTTGGTTTGTTCGGACTTGTTCACCCGAGGGATAGACATCCAGGCCGTCAATGTTGTCATCAACTTTGATTTTCCTAAGAACAGTGAAACCTATTTGCATCGCGTTGGTCGTTCTGGAAGATTTGGTCATAGGGGGCTTGCTATTAGCATGATAACGCATGACGATCGACTGAATCTTTACAAGATTGAGCAAGAGTTGGCAACAGAGATAGCACCTTTCCCTGCACATGTGGATAAGAGCTTGTACTGTGAATGAACTTGTCGTGTGTACAGCTTCCATCGCGACATGCACATAGATATGAATATATTCTTGCTCCTGTATACATATTTATATGTGTGTGTCCGTGTGTGGGTAGGTTTTGTGGTTGAGTTACTACTTGTTTGTGTTTGTGTGTGTTGTGTCTCTTTGTGTGTGTTCTCAAGTGTCTAGAAATATCGCAGGGACTCGTCTATCTTCAATTGGTGGGTTCCTTTTTTTTGCATCGCTACTAGTGTCTTCACAACGGAAGTCGCTTGTTATTTCTTTTGCAGACGTATGACTCTACGAATTGATGGGAGGCATATCGTTGGTGTACAATTTTTAACTGTTTAGTTACTAAAAAAATAAAAAAGAAATTGTTTATTGGAATATCTTTATGTTCCAATAAACAATTTCACCAAAAAAATTGATATTTTTTTTCCAACCAAAAAGAGTTGTTGTGTCGTGTTTTGCCACATTTGGCCGATTTTCTAGAAGTGGGGAGCACCCAGGGATTCGGACAAGTCAGGGAAATTTCTCGAATCCATTGGCCAAATGGTGGGGCAGGAGAAAAATTGTCAATTGCTGGTGGAAAAAAAAAGCTAAATTTGGCCGAATCTTGGGTGCACCTGACGGCTGGTTCGGGCACCCCTTGCATAAACTTGTAAGGTTATTTACTTGTCATCGTAGAAGTGAAACCAGCAAACTTCTTACAAGGCTGCACATAACTTGCCCCGTGTTGTTGGGGGTTGGGGAGCAGACTCTTGGAGCCATCTCGGTTTTCGTCCTGTCATTGGCCGACGTCGGAAAAGTATTCATGACCAAGCGAACGTCATCACAGTTGACCATCGAAGCAATATCCCCTTACTTTTCTCAAAGTATCCAAACAGCGTCCAAAAAACTTGGTGTTTGTTGCACTCTTCTTAAAAAGGTACGCGCATGCCGTTCCGTGAGACATATGCGCCTCTAACTAGAGAGAATGACTAGATTTGTCGGAAATACGGAATTAACCGCTGGCCATACAGAAAGATCCAAAGTATCGAGAGGTCGATCCAACAGACCAAGGAGCGACTAGAGTTTCTGGAACAAGTCGTCATCGAGGAACAAAACGGAAACGCATACAACGAGATGTTGAAGTTGCGCAACGAACTCGTTGAGTTGGAACGGAAAAAGGATTCCCTTTTGCATCCTCACAAAGCTTTAGGTATTTTGTTTTTTTGTATTGTAGCGATGTGATGCTCATCCGTTCACTAGTCAATCCTTATAGTTTGGAGCCCAATTATATGGTATCGTTGGATGCCAATTCGAATACTATCAAGTCACCATTATGGACATATTTACCAACCCAAGAGACAGCCAAACCAAGTGCTGCTGCACAAGACATGGATTACTCCAATGTGCTTCCTTTATCACCTGTTTTTTCTCTCGATAGCCTGGAACCTGAATACAGTTTGCAGTCCTCTTCTTGTGATAGTTATCTCCCTACTGCGTCTTCTTCTTCTTGTCGTTTATCCAAATTGGACGAGAGGTACCGAATTCTTTCTTAGCGTGCGTGTTCTTTATTCTCACTTTGTGTTCACAAGGTTTGAAGACTATGAAAGGTTCAAATATCCACTCGAAATAACAAGTGAAGTGACTGCCTACTCGGAAGCAGAATCACCAATGAAAACCCAACGCTTGACGACGACAAAGAATACGGAGAGTCAGGCAGATTCTTCCTCCCAGTTGCCTTGGAAGATGAAGTGGTTCAAGGATAATACTATCACCACGACAAGTAACAACAATAGCAGCACTAGTAATAGTAGCAACAGTGGTGCTGGAAGTGGGAGAATTCAAGGGAGTTGGAGTCGACAAGAAATGAGTCCGTTGGAGAAAATGTCGTCGGTTGGAATGCCTCGAAGCTTTTCTCATTCTTCTGTAACGGATGAGGATCATTTACTTGCCAACCGGTTCCAACGACAGTCTTCTTCATCAACCGAAAGGGATAGAGTATGGAATAGGATGGAAGACTTTGGCTATTTGACCAGAACTATGGATAGCGAGAATGTAACTTCATCCGTGAAGCCATTGAATGGAATGGAAGACCGAACAATGTACAAGTCTTTTTCAGATGATATGATATTATCGAATGTTACAAGTGTGGATGATATGAGCACTATCGATGAAAACATATCTTATCAATACAAGACACCACCGAAACTGGAAAGGTTGGGAGCAAATAACCTTTGCCAGGATAGCTTGTCTATGCGAACAACGCTTGTCAATGCCATACGAAGAGTGGAACAATTGGAACAAGAAAACAAGCAACTTCGGTCTAAACTACGTCGCTTGTTGGGAGACTTGCAAGAAACAACAAGGGAGGAACGGTGTAACTTTTATACGGGGTTACCTTCGAGGTAGAACCATGGTCTTCAACCAGGGGCATAACAAGTTGGACGAGAAGTGTGGAGTGCTGTTGGAGAGAATGTCGGGCTGGTTTGTTTTGTACACTTTCGTTGTATTTTAACAATATGTAAACAAAACCTGTAGGTTTTGTAGATATAACTGGTTATGACTCAATGTTAGTCATAGCTGAGTGAAAATATATTTAAAAATAAAAAATTTTTGTTCTTGTTTATAGTAACAGCAACTGTTGGGTGAGAAGAATATAGTGCCGCAAGTCCTTAGGAAAGACGAGCTTTTCAAAAACTTGAAAACAGTAACCTAGTCGCCAAAGATACAAAAGACCTCCCCATTGGAGGAAAAAAATTTTGTACCAGCAGCGAGGCTCGAACTCGCGACCTTCAGCATGTTAGGCTGACGCTCTAGCCAACTGAGCTATGCCGGCATTTCACCATAATTGGGAATCATTACTTTATGAAACATTATTGTCCAACGAGACAACGCATCAAAAGCCTTTGAAAGGTACAAGTTGCGAGGTTTTTAGATCTGATTTTTTATTCTCTGCAAATAAAATCACAGAATGAGTTGAGACACTCTGCTGCTTCTAGTTCCTTCTTTGCTCTCTTTAAATTGAATGGGAGCCCCTCGTCTTCAAATGCTGTGTCTTTATTTATTGGTTCTAGAAGCCTCGTTTGGTACAAGTTGCGATGAGTTACACCTTGACATACTTTCCTATTCGCGGAAGAGCGGAACATGCTCGTCTGCTCTTAGAAGACAACCAGATACCTTACAAAAGTCAAGTTGTTCAATTTGGTGACGAGTGGAAGTCTTTCAAAGCCAAGGGTTTGGAGTCTGGTGAGTTGCCCTTTGGTCAAGTCCCTGTGCTTCACGACGGCAACCTTCACCTGGCACAAAGTGGGGCGATTGCAAGATATTTAGCTCGGAAACATAATAAATATGGGGCTGATGATGTAGAGAAGGCTCTCAACGACATGATGTTTGACATGGGCATCGATATTCAGAACATGTATGTAAAGTTCATTTTTGACGAGAATCACAAGCAAAAGAAAGGCGAGTTTGTGCAAGAGGTGAAAGGGAAGCTTGATTTGGTGGAGAAGTTTATGAAGCGTCAAGGGAAACCTTATTTGGCAAGCAGTGAACCTACGTTTGCCGATTATCTCATGTTTGAGGTTTTGGACGTGATCAAGAGACAACAGGTAAGTATCCTTCAGGCTTATTTGCTGTTTTTATCTTATTCTTTCCTTGTAGGAAGATATTTTGAAAGATTTCCCGTTGTTGCAAGGTTTCTATGAAAAGATGGGTAGCCGTCCGAACATAGTTGCGTATCGTAAATCCGACCGTTTCTATGAGAAACCTGTTCCAGTTGAAGACTCTTAAAGTGTTTTGGGTGTGATGAGAGAGCTTGTTTGTTTCTTGCACGATAGCAATATAAAGAGAGTTTTGTTGTGATAACCGCATCTAGTAGAAATCCCATTTCCTCCCAGTTTCCACCCAAAAAAAGTGGGCAATCATCGTAAATTAGAAATTGTCGATTCGCCTCGAAACGACACACAAGTCGAATGCTTTGCGCAAAAATGGCGATTGTTCGTTCATTTGGCGCGGTTCGCTTTGTTTCCAGAAAAGGAAAATACATTTGGAATCGACGCTGTGTAGCGGTAAATGAACAAAGTTACACTCCAATATTGAGAGTTTGTGTAATAATTACACTGGCGGAGCTTACTCATCCTCATGTCCCGAAGTTTTGGTGTCTCACGTCACAAGTCTATACTAACGTTATCGTTCCTCTTCTTTGTTTTCCTACTGTGTTGTTATTCTGCTGACTTTTTCCAGACGAACAATGAAAAAACAGCTCAACGAACGCTTGTACGAAAGCCTCGAACAGCAGGAGAATTTCTTCGTCGTCAATTTGGTGAACCACACAACGTTGTGAACGGTGAGCTGGTATATTCGGTTGGAGGAGTTATAGTTCGCTGCAGTGACAAGGTCCTTGAAGAGTCAAGCTTAAATATAGGTTCAAATTTTTTAGGCAAACTTGGTCAAAAATGGAGACGTCGGTCTTCTTCCACAGCACCCGAAGGTGTTGATTTTGCTCCTGTCTCTAGAGCGACTCAGAACCTAAAGGTGAGACGGGATATAAGAACTCTAACAAAGGCAGAAAGAAATGAACTCCGTGACGCATTCCTAAAGCTGAAAAATGAAGGAAATCCATTTACTGGTGTGACTTATGATACTTTTAATCGTTTGCACGACGCCGATGATATGATGTTATACGGCCATATGGCACCCTCATTTCTGCCTTGGCATCGATATTTTGTCTACTTGATGGAGTTGCAACTCCAAAACTTGACTGGAAATCCTAATCTTACCATTCCTTATTGGGACTTTATTGAAGATTCAGGTCTCACCAGTGTATTTCGAGCGGACTTTATGGGTGGCAATGGAATAGGAAATTCGTCCACGATTGCTGCCAGAATTGCCGAAGCACATGGAGTTGCAGATGTCAACAGTCCGGTGTTGGATGGTCCTTTTGCTTATCATAAAGGCAAATGGAACTGTTCGGAAGGTCCACTCGTTCCATTTTTAAGAAGAGACTTTGGATTTGTGGAATTTTCACCAACCTTACCAGACAGGTCGCAACTAGCGCAGTGTATGCATTTAAATATCTATGACATATTTCCTTTTGATGCTCATTCGGATAAGAATATTTCCTTTCGAGCTTGTGTAGAAGGATGGGCTTCAGTCTATGGAGAACAAGACTTTTTGCACAATCGAGTTCATGCCTATATTGGAGGAAATATGAGAGAGATTCGTTCGTCTAGCACTGATCCTGTATTTTATTTAGTGCATGCGAACGTAGATAGAATTTTTGCAAGTTGGCAGCGTATTTACGGAATGGACAAATATGAGCCAACTTATCGAATTGATAGAGGATATATGGCTCTCGATGAATATTTAAGACTGCTAAGTCCGCCTAGAACTGTTCGTCAATTGTTAAATTATGAAGATTTGGGTTATACTTATGATCGCTTCATTGAATTGGATGACTTGGTGAAATAAAGAGAAAATGTTGTTTCTGGTCAAGGACGACGTTGCAAGGATCGTTGCTCCTCGTCCAAAGCAACTGGCACAATGTCGATATCGTTGTCGTCGTCGTGCTTCTCTTTATTATTATTATTGTTGTGGTTGTCGTTCCAAGCTGCCTTGTCTCTTGCCACTGTGGCTATTGGTTGCCAAGTGCTGGTTGCCTTGTGGAGTATTCGCCTCTTCGCTTGGCAAACATAGTACTATTCCAGCTATTTGGTCCAACTATGCTACTCCAACCTCCTTGTCTTCTTCTCTCTTAACAACAAGGAAACTAGAAAGACGACTGCATATCCAAACGGTGTCTTTTACTTCTTCTCAGCCAACCAAAGCGCATGAGCCTTTAGAAACCTCTCAACACTTGGGGTTGCGTTTGGTTACAAAACTTCGAAAGTTGGGTTTGCCCGATGCGCTGGTATTGTTTATTATCTCATCGTTACCTGTATTGGAACTAAGAGGCGCTATACCGATCGGCGTATGGATGGGACTATCTCTTGTGCAAGTATATTTCCTAAGTGTCTTGGGCAATTTGTTCCCTGTACCCTTATTACTTTTAGGTTTAAAACACAGAAAGGTACAACACTTATTTGCACCTCTCCTCAAGAGAGCCGAGAGAACGAAGCAACAAATAGCCAATGAAACTTTTCGTGAAGTTGCACTTGCTTTATTTGTCGGAATACCGTTACCTGGAACAGGTGCTTGGTCTGGTGCTCTCATCGCGTTTGTACTGAATATGTCTTTTTGGGGTGCCACTGTTTCCATCACTTGTGGCGTTTTGATGGCAGGTCTCATCATGCTCGTCCTTACAAAGATGGGTAGAGTAGGTGGGTTGATCGCCTTGAGTGTTTTGATGATAGCCGGAGTTTCCGCTTTGTGGAAAACTTACAGGGCTTCTCGGTCTTCCACCAACACGGACGACCATCCACATTCTTCTTCACAACAAGGTCGTCGCTAAGTCCCATTGTATAAGCTATTTGTTACACACTAGTAAAACAGATAATCACATCAGAACAACGTAATATTGCATGAGGATAAACACCCATGGGTGTCGACAAGTCTTTCACAATAACTTGTCGCGTTGCCGAGTCAAAAGTTTCAACGACGACACTCACTTTGGTACTATCCACACTTGTCAAAAGAAAAGAAAGAATACAGTGGAAACACTCACTTTTCATACAACTCAAAGGTAACTTTGTTTCCTGAAAAATATTGGAGAGCGTGCAAGTAACGTTTGCGAGCCCAATCATTGTCCTCTTCTTGCATTTCTTCTTTATTCTTGTGGACATTCCACATCCCACCCGTTTTCACTAGCCAAAACACAACGCTCAACGACGAGATATAAAATTGCCATCTTGTAGCAATGTAGCATCCTATTCACCTGCCTTTTGTATCCAATGTACAGTTGGTCAAACCAGGTCTACTGATGGACGGTGAAGAAGCGTGGTTGGTTGCTGCAAGGGAGGTGACTGGAATAGAGGAGGTAGCGTCCAGGGTACTTTTTCTTGCTCTGTTGTTCTCTCTACGGAAACAAAGTTGGAAAATATCTGCTGGCCACCTGATGTGCACGGACTCACGTTAGATACGAAGACTTGAACAACCTCCTGCTTCTCCATTGGCGAAACGATATCTTCCCTGGGATCTGAATCCAACAATCCACTTGTAGGCTGTCGTAAACAACCTCCGAGTTGTTCCACCATATATCTAAGCTCTTTGTTTTCTATCACAAGTTCACGTACTTTCTGTGTAAGACCTGCAATCGTACTACGATAATAGAGTATTTCTTCTTTCCTTCTTGCTCGAAACTCTCTGGCCAGTCTCCTGCTTCTCTCACGTCTTTTTTCTATTTTCTGTTGGGTTTCGTCTGTTTGGTATGTTTTTGGAGAAGAATTGGACTTGTTCATAGGAACAGCACTCGTGATGTTTCCAACGTGTTGTTGTTGGTGCCAACCAGAAAGTTGCTCCGTCCCACCAGTTATTTCTTTATGGATGGTTGGACGACTCTCTTGGATACCAACCCCAGTATTTCTAGGTTTATTCAGTGCATGGAATGAGTCCACATATAGGCTCTTGTGCCTCTGTCGTAATTCAGTATACATATGGCGCAAGTATCTTCTTCACCAACTCACCATCCATGAAGAATTTTTCCCAACGCGTCCTTTCCATGTCAGGAAGCTTCGCTGTAATGATTTCCCAATAGGCACGACGACCCTTGAGGGAACGTCCCAATTCGTGTGGACATTGCGCATTTCCCGCGCAATTTGGGAGCGCCCTCGTTCCAAAGCGCCCCTCCACGAATATTTAATATTTCCTATCGATACTCGCGATTGGAAGAATAATATTCATATTCCATGAAGCGGCTAGGTGTTGGCACAGAATCTGGTAATGAACCATTCATTTCTTCCTCTTGAGTACCTTCAAAGGTTTTGTCTTCATTTCTCGCGGCTTCCGAACGGAGGTAGGCCCATCGTTCTTTCAAAGAATAGGAAGAACCCGAAGAAGCAATAGAATAGGGAGTATGAAACGAATCTGAAAAAGTAAAGCTGCTTCCTCCGAACGATGAAAAATCGGGAGAAACCTGTATACAAGTTGTGTTTTTTTAGAATACTCAAATCCTACAAATACAATACTACCGTAGATAGTTCCGTTTGAAAGCGCGGATGAACGGCAACTTCACAGAGGTTCCTCAACGTTGGATGCACATTATCTTCTTCGGCAGAAACGTGCGAAATGTGACGTGCACTAGAGTCACTGCTCTCTACTATTTGCTCAATACCTACGTGTTTCCTTTCTTCTTTGGAATCTGCACTATCACTATTTGTTCGACAACGAGTCTCATAAGCTTCCGTAGATTTACTAGACTCCAAGTAGTCTTCTGTCCAAAAGCCTTCCCAACGATTACTAACACGCCTATCTATCTTTTGTTCCTGTATTGGCGCGGAAAAAGGAGGAGGAGGAGGAGGAGGAGGAGGAGGACGAAAAGAATAACCCAACCCTTGTTGTTCCGTATTTCCCAAGGGCCTCTTTTCTTTCAAACTTGGTCTATTCACCCACTGTCCATCTCCTTGCGTTGTAAAAGAAAGACTTGATGGACCAAACGAGTCCATTCCTACATGAGAATAGGATAAAGATTGTTCTTTCGGCAATATAGGTCGTACTGTAGACAGTGGTTCCTTGTAGAGGTCCTGTCCTGCGTAAACTTCACAATCGGGGTGCTTTTTCAAATATGCAGCCAAGTTGCGCCGAAACGGAGCAGCGTTGCCACCTAATTTTCTTCTATATTTTCTACTCCAAATAACTACTCGTTCCTCTTGATTCTTATTCTCCATTTCTATGGAAACCAGCCTTGACAACCACCAACACTACCACACGAGACACCACCACCTCTACCACCATGCACATGCAAATTTCTATTTCTTCTTTTCTCATTTCCTCTTTTTATGACTTTATTTTGTTTTTCTCTCTCTCTCTCTTTTTCTTTTTCTCTCTTTCTTTCTTTCTCTCTTTTCTTTTTTTTTTGGGGGGAGTTGTTACATCATCCCATGTTATATCTATTCCAAATACCTGTCATCATCATCATCTTCTATACATGCTGTCCTTGTTCTTCCTATGGAAACCAATAGCTTGAAATCTTTTCTGTATCTTTATCAACTTGAACACAAGTCTCCTCTGAAAAGAATGAACAACCCAAACGCCAAGTATGGTGGTGGATGGGTGGAAGAGATAGGAATCCTTGCATTGTCGACTCGTTGTGATGTTAAGGTCGTTGGTTTTTCATTCCGCTTTATGGACAAAAACTCCTGCTGTGAGTTTACAACAAGCAACTACAACTTTTACATATCGTTCCACCACTTTTGTGTCAACTTGGGGTGGGTATTCTGAAGTGTTGTGTGTTTCTTCTGGGTTCTCATAGTCACGTTGCATCTTGTGGACCATAGGTTATTTACTATCAGGCTATAACAATGTAAGTATAAAAAGGCATAAGAGTAGTACAAAAAAGGGAAAAGGGGAAATACCGAGAAAAGGTAGCAACGCTTCGGCTGGGAATAGTACGAACAACGACCCCCAAGAAGGATATTCTTCGTCACCTCCTTCTTCTTCTTCTGCTGCATCATCTCCTCCTTCTTTTCCTCCAGCTCCTTTAGATTCCAATGAAAGTGTGATGGATTGGAATGTGGTACAAGATAGATTCAGAGAGTTACAAGCACAAGTACCAGGTGCAAGTTTACCAGATTTCGTTTACACGGAACAATATTGCTCCATCACGCTTCCCGTTCAAAACAAGGTGAAAAGGTCAACGCTTGTATTGTATTTTGCAGAAAAGGCGATAGAAACAGGTTTACTTGTACGTGCAAGTGATTTGGATATCTCCTTCCGTAGTTGTACAAAGAATGGCGCTTCTCTCGTCGTTGGTTCTTCTTTCCAAGTGGATATATGGGGTGAAGAAAACGGCAACTTTCCAACGAATATTCGTTATCACAAACAAACACCTTATTTGTTGAAGAAAGAATTGGACATATTGTTGAATGCCTATGAAGCTTGTCATTCTACCGAAGCTTTCAACGTGGTTACCAATCTGGATATTTATGATACTTTGGGCAAATATTTACAGCGTTTGGAGTCCAAAGTGCACAGTCTTTTTCCCAATGTCAAAAAGACGAGGTTGGAAGAAGACGAAGATGAAGACAATACGGACAGTTTTGATCGCATAGAAAAATTGGAAAGAAAAGTTACCAAACACGGTGCCTCGCTATTCTTTCCAGAAGAGTCTTATTCTTGGGATATGTTGGCTGGTTATCGATCCCAGAAAGAAAAGATTGAAGAAGCAGTCGTCCTTCCTCTTGTGCATAGAGATATTTTTGAAAAAGTCAGTTGCAGTGTGAGAAAATCTTATCGGTCACCTATTCCAAAGGCTGTTTTATTGGAAGGTCCACCCGGAACAGGAAAAACGACGGTAGCGAAAATATTGGCTAGTCGAGGAAACATTCCTTTGGTACATGTTACTATGGAAGCTATTACTAGTAAGTGGTACGGAGATTCGGAGAAAAAGTTATCCAAACTGTTACAAGTAAGCAACGAATATGGACCATGTTTTGTGTTCTTGGATGAGATCGATTCCTTTTTGGGAGATCGTTCTTCGATGCACGAAGCTACTAGACGTACCTTGTCTGTGTTGTTGCGACACTTGGATGGACTAACGAGTAGTCTCAACAAATCTATTCTCATAGCAGCAACCAACCGTAAGAATGACTTGGATGCTGCCTTGTTATCTCGATTTGATGAAACGATACACTTTGAGTTGCCAGATATCGATACTCGAGCAGAGATTATTCATTTATATGCAACGCATCTATCACAGGAAGACTTGTATAGTTTGGCGAGTATGAGCAAAGAATTTTCGGGAAGAAATATTTCGGATGCGTGCAAGGAAGTGGAAAGAAGTTGGGCAACGAAGATCGTAAAAGGTCAACAAAAGTTGGAAACACTTCCTCCAGCTGAAGAATATTTGAAAGTATTTTCACGACGACAAGCAAACAATACAAAAGTTTCTAGTTTACGAACAGAAGAAGAATGAAGAACTATTCTTGTGCTTGCGTGTGTGTATGATATGATTGTTTCTTCAAATTCTTTTATGAGCACAAATGGCCTGTATTGTCTGTCTCTCTCTTTTACACACAAAAACACAGACAAATCTCACCCACAATACTTTTCAAGCATGTGGTAAAGGTACAGGTTTCTCAAACCGACGAGACGACTTGAGATATTCTGCGATATTCGGACGCGACTCCATCTTTTGACAAAAAGATTGAAGCCAACTATAAGGACGAATAATATCACTCTATTATTTTCCACCGGTCATTTCTCATATACTTGCATTGTATATTCCATTCCTTACCTGTACTCTTTGAATAATATGAATCACTTCCAACAAATGATAATCAGCAAAAGTAGTATCTTGTCCCACCAAATAAGGAGTATTCCTTGAGCTCATGAATTTTTCCAACAAAGCAAATCGGTTGGACGCATTGGATACAAAAGACTCTCTTTTCGCCTGCCAGTTCTCGTCGAATATAAAGTCCCGATACACTTGACGAATATCGGACACTGTGTCGTACAACATATCTGCCAAACTTGCTTCCAGCTCATTCTGTCCATATTTATGATGCCTGCGTGCAAGATGCCTGGCGATAGCACCACTTTGTGCCAAGTACAACGACGTGCCTGCTTCATGAAGCACTGGAAGTTGACCAAACGGAATCTCTCCCGTCTCCAAACCTCGAGCTTTCACCGGCGTCCAGCTTTCGCCTTCGTCTGGTATGATATTTTGGCGGTAAGGAATTTTGCAGTCTTCCAATAAGAGTCGAATGTGTTCGGCACGTCCTCGAAAAGCAAAATAGGTAAGAACATATTCTGCAGTAGTCGACATGACTGCACACAATTTCGTTTCTACACAGAAACTTGCATACACAATTTCTTTTCTCTCTCAAACGAAATAAGAAAGAAAATAGAGAAAGAGAGAAAAAAGAGAAATAAGAGAGAAAGAAAGAGAAATAAAAGAGAGAGAGAGAGAGAGAAAGAAGAATAGAATTGGCCAAGGGAATGTGGGGGAGGAGATGTAGCCAAACAAAACCAGAATGTCGATTTTCGACAGCAAAACTATCTCACAACTTTTCAAGCATAGGAGAAAAACAGGTTTACAAGGGACAAAGAGGCCGAATAAGAAGAGCAGAAGCTGGGAACAGTCACAACAAGACTCGGGAGAATGAAGAGCTATTATTATGTTTGTGTGTGTGTCTGTACATATGTGTAGGACTGTTTTATCGAATCCTTTTATTAGCACAAATGGCCTATATTGTCTGTCTCTCTCTTTTACACACAAAAACACAGACAAATCTCACCCACAATACTTTTCAAGCATGTGGTAAAGGTACAGGTTTCTCAAACCGACGAGACGACTTGAGATATTCTGCGATATTCGGACGCGACTCCATCTTTTGACAAAACGATTGGAGCCAACTATAAGGACGAATAATATCACTCTATTATTTCCACATGTTAGTCCTTTCCGATATGCTTGCATTGTATATTCCATTCCTTACCTGTACTCTTTGAATAATATGAATCACTTCCAACAAATGATAATCAGCAAAAGTAGTATCTTGTCCCGCCAAATAAGGAGTATTCCTTGAGCTCATGAATTTTTCCAACAAAGCAAATCGGTTGGACGCATTAGATACAAAAGACTCTCTTTTCGCCTGCCAATTTTCGTCGAATATAAAGTCCCGATACACTTGACGAATATCGGACGCTGTGTCGTACAACATATCTGCCAAACTTGCTTCCAGCTCATTCTGTCCATATTTATGATGCCTGCGTGCAAGATGCCTGGCGATGGCCCCACTTTGTGCCAAGTACAACGAAGTGCCTGCTTCATGAAGCACTGGAAGTTGAGCAAACGGAATCTCTCCCGTCTCCGGACCTCGAGCTTTCAACTGCTTCCAGTTTTCGTTTGCTATTAAATTTTGACGGTAAGGAATTTTGCAGTCTTCCAATAAGAGTCGGATGTGTTCGGCACGTCCTCGAATAGGAAAATAGGTAAGTACATACTCTGCGGTGGTCGACATCATGGAACACGAACCACAACAATTTACAAGCAATTTCTTTTCTCTCTCAAAGGATATAAGAAAGAAAAAAGAAAGAGAGAAAAAAGAGAGAGAGAGAGAAAAAAGGAATATAATTGATCAAGGGATTGTGGTTGGGTGTACACACCGCCAGAAACGCAACAACAACAGAATGTCGGACGATCTTCGAAAGCAAACTATTTCAGAGCTTATTACTTATAGGAAAAAAACTGGTTTGCAAGGGACCACGAGGCCGAATAAGAAGAGTAGAAAAAACTGGGAACAGTCAGAACAAGACTCGAAAGTGAGTCCCCACCACTACCATCAAGAAGACACCGTGACGCCTGGCACGATAGAGAATACTCCTTCCATGGCTCCTCAACTCAAGTTGGATGAGAATGGAAATATTACAATAGATGAAAACTCGTTGATGGTAGCAACGGACGCTCCGTCTACTTCATTAGACGACAACCAAGTCGCTCGCGTGGTGGATGGTCCAGATAGAATCAATTCAGCTTCGTATTCGAAAAGAACAACGACAGAACGTTGGACGAAAGAAGAAACGGAACTATTTTATCGTGGACTGCAGCAGTTCGGCACTGACTTTTCTCTCGTTGCTCAGTTGTTCCCGAAAAGGACAAGAAAACAAGTAAAGGCAAAGTTCAAACGAGAGGAGAAGACGGCGCCTGAGAAAGTAGATGCTGCGTTATCCGCTCGTACTCCTATGACGAGTCGAAAGGTTGCGGTGGATAATAATACATTGTTGTCGACAAGTTCATCGACTGCATTGGAAACAAATGAATAACTCGTTTCCTGTGTGCACAACAGCGAAATACGACCAACAGATAATAGTTTTGGAGTTTGATGCGGTTTCTCGTCTTGGCATCGGTTTATTGTGTGCAATAGGGATACAAGATGGTTCTATTTACAAGAAGATGAGTGTGGGTACGTGGGATGACTAGCGTTTCTTTGCTGTAATTCCCACAAAGGATACCCTGTACGTTTATCCCTTGGAAAGAATATCGCGAATAGCGTCGTCCACAACTTGCAACAAACGACTCAAGTTGCTGTTCTTCATAAAAGGACTCGATATTTGAAAGTTGGCCTGTAGAAAATCATCCACGATATCCGTCCTTTGTTCCAAAGGTGTCAAATGCGTACCAGGAATACATCTCCATTTGACATACAACTTGCGTTCTCGTAATAGTCCAAAAAGTCGCCAAGACTCATCGATCGAGTCACCCTCACATCGAATGAGGATGCTAGGTCGCGCATATTTCTCCATCAATATCTTCTCGATCTCCTCCGGGGAGGGATCAAACTCCACTCGACCACGCTGTACTTGTTCGAATAATGTATCCACTTGCTTCAACGCTCTCTGCAATTGTGGTATACTGGGATACAATTGCTCGTCCAATATTTTGTTATCGACCATGGTTTTCCGAATAGACTCTCCGGTAGATGCGACCACTTGTTCCAATAACGACGATACGCTCTTCCAAGAATTGCGGATAGTCTCGCGCGAAGAAGAAAAATTGGAAATCAGATTGACCGAAGGAATCAGGAGTTCTTTGTACAAGGGAACTGCTTCACTTAGTGGTTTGTTGTTGTATGCCATAAAAACGTGTCCTTTCGTGACGTCTTCGTGAGGCGGGGGTAACATACAAGTCGAAAGAATCTGAATGATGCAGCCAAGACTGTGAGATAAACCAACGACTGCCAAATCCATTCCATATTCTTCCTTTAAACGTCGAATAACAACGATAGAAGCATTGTTCACGGACTCTGCTGAACCACGATGATCGAACGTGGTATCATAAGGAGTAACTAGTACCAAATAGCCCAGTCGAGCTAAGCCTTCAAGAAGAGAGCGATATGCTAATTGTGAAATAGAGCTTACAAAGGCACCACCAACAAAATGAACAATAGCATGGGGACGAGCCAACGAAGTTGGGCGTAAAAGGTATACATTGTCGAAATACTCCCATCGTGGCGAATCAGATACTCTCGAGAAAACACTGGAAATATTCACGACACCAAATATACTTCTACAACATGTTCTCTTCGGTAAATAAACGCTTGAAAATTTTCGGGCAAGTTTTACGGAAAACGCTTTCCCCTGAAAAGAACTTTTTAGCCCAACAGAATGGTGGAATGAAGAATGACTGAAACACGGACAATAACAACGAGCACTACTTGCACCAAAGTTCCCAGCACCTAACGAGCCAGTACAAAACTTTTCACAGGCAGGTGGCATAAATTTAAAAACGAAAAAGTTCACAAGGCTTCGTGCGTGCTGACCACAAAATGTCGCTCGAATAGCCAGAAATGGATCTTTGTGAATTTAAAAAGAGGGAAATTGGATTAAACCAACCCGAAAATAAATATGTGTGCGGTAGGTAATCAGGGACCTAATTTGGCGATTCTAAATTTATTTAATAGCGAAACTAACTCAAGGGACTTTAAAGTGCCACAAATGAAAATAATTTAAAAAATATATTACGAGCACTCCTTCATTATCAGCTAAAAAGTTAAAATATTAAAAAAGACACAACTATTTATTGTAATAAGATTAATGGTTTCTATTCTGTTCTATTTTAGTATCGTTTGCCGATATTTTATTATTCCATCTTGTACTATTAAGAAATAAATTTAATACTCTTTGACTCGTGTATAATGTTTTAATTTTTTTTCCTGCTTGTTGGTATATTGTATTTTCTTTAAATTATACGACATCTTGGAGCCATAGGTTGACACACGGATGGTAAACTGTAGTGTTCTTAATTTTCTCTGAAAAGTCAATTCATCCTACCCTGCTGAATTTTTTATGTACGTTTGTGTTTGAAGATAGAATACCCTTTGCTCTAGGCGTTTAAGAATTTGGCAGTTACACATCAATTAGATTGATTGTCCCTTAAAAAATACTGTGGCATACAACTGTATAGCTTTACTGCGATCCACATGTGAATTTTATAAAAATGTCGGGTGAGTTTATTATTCTATTATCGCAGCATTTATTAATTAAACCAGTTTGAAGCTTCAATAATTTTTATATTGCAACGTTGTTCGTTCCTGTATTTTACTTTCTGGTGTGATTTGAAACGAATAGTTAACCATTCTTCCGCATCTAGTTTTTGTCGTTCCAATTTTACAGCCGAGTACAACTTTTCCTGTACTTAACTTTCTTCTGCACCGTTTTCTGTAAACATATCTTGACATTTTCCAAGTGAAATTTTTCGCATCTTGTTGGTCCAGGGCCACGCTGAAATTTTCGCCCGAGCCCAAAGTGGTGTGGATGGTTTTGGTGGATTCGTCCATAGAGTGGAAAGTATGAAGCGTCCAAGTTGCTTTGTGTATCCGTTTCTTCATGGCTGTTCAACGCATCGTACTTGGGCACTGTATTCTTCAAAACGACGATATTCTTCCCAATCCTTTTCTTCGTTCCCGTGTATCGTGTTGAAAAAAGCCAGCTGCCACTTTTCATCGCGCAACAAGTGGTGGAACCTAGTCATGAAGCAGTCCGATGACAGCGTTGAGAAAAAGCGCTTAAGTTTATTTGGTGTATGTTTCCTCGTAATAACTTATTGGTGGGCGGTTGTCCTGTTCCCACTTTTCACTGCGTTATTTCCCATCACCTGGGTAATGGATCGCGTTCGTCGTCGTTTGCTTGACAAGATTGCGTTTTTATGGATGCGGTTAACTCTCTTTTGTTGTCGTGTACGAGTGGTCATCCAAGGAGAAGAAAATTTACCGACCGTGGATCGACCCGTGATGTACGTGGCGAATCATCAGAGTTTTTTAGATATTTACGTGTTGTCAGCTTTGAAACCAAAGTTTAAGTTTGTATCCAAGATTGAAGTTTTTTCCTATCCCATTATAGGTAAGTTGAGTCTTTTTTTGGAGGAATGAAAAAGAAAAACAGAGAGTTGGGGTTGTCGATGGATGATGTGTGGACAGGTTGGGCGATGGCGTTGGCAGGATATGTTGGTTTGAAACGTGGTGATAGTCGTCGTCAGTTACAAACCTATCGAGAAATTGTGCGCAAACTCGAGTCCGGAATATCTTTGGTGATGTTTCCAGAAGGCACTCGTAGCGTTCACGGCAAGTTGTTACCGTTTAAAATTGGCCCTTTTAAAGCTGCCAAACAAGCGCATGTGCCCATCGTCCCTTTGACGATTGTCGGGACAAGAGAAGTGATGCCAAGTTTTGCGTGGTTGCCGATAGCTTATCCTCGTAAGCCCATCGTCATTCATGTGCATCCGATGATACAAGTGGAAAATTATGAAGACAAACAACTTGCCGATATTTGCAAATCCGTGATAGAAAAGCCTTTGGAAAGTAGTAGTAGCAGCAGTAGTACAACGTGGAATTGGTCGCCGTTGTAAACCATCGACGACAAGGCGTATAGATAATCATCCCAAGAAGAAAAGAAAATGGCGCACCAGAGAATGTAGTCGTTGTTGCAAGACTAGGACAGGTTGGTTTTATGCAATAAAGAAAACAATCCTGGATATGCTGTGCGGCTCTCATCGTCTTGTTCCATTACTCGAGCTACTTGACATACCGTACAGGTCGTCGATTGCCAACTGGAATCGTAACAAGCACCACAATATACACAACTCTTGCTTGGGATGCAAGGTTTCAATCTACCAGCATCCAATTGCAAGTTATTGTTGTTGTCCATGTCATACTCTATTTCGAATTGATTGGATGGATTCCGTTCACAAAACTGCTTCACTTTTTTGGCAGTATTCTCCATATCTTCATTGGGTGCCAACTCCAACAATCGATCGGCAAATTTCAGCGCATAAAGATAGTTCTTCGTAGAATAAGCTAATTTCATAGCTACTTGCAATGCCAAATGTTGATGCGTAATCGACATATTACAGTGCGTCATGAGCGCTGCCAATTCCAACTGTCGGACGAAATCTCCTTTGGATTTGGCTTCCGTTTGTTTGGTACGAATCATCAGTCCGACGATATATTCTCTACAAGTAGTCAGCATTTCCATACAAAGACTGCATTGCGAATCGTCCACTACGGAGACAAATGGAAGAGTTACAATCAATTGACGATAAAGACTGAATGCTTCGGAAAACTTGCCAGCAGTCATTTTTTCCTGTGCTCGACTAAAAAGTTGTTGTGTCTGCTCCCATGAATAGTAAGGTTTGGGAGCATTTCTTCTTTTCCTGGTGCCCAACATCTGGTGATCATTATCATAATAATAAATGGGTACACTACCTAGACAGGGTAACATAGATATACAACTACAGCTCGTCATGTATATCTCCATAAATATGGACTTGCAAGGTTCGAACGAAACAAATCCCAATTCCGATTGAAGCAGTTCTGCCACCTCTTCTATACGACCACTAACAATGTATTCATGAAGCGTTCGAGCTCTATGGGACCAAACTTGTCGAATAGATGCGTTCTCTTCAGGCACTCTGAATTCCATCTTTTGTAAGCCTGCAATAGTAGCAATAGATTGCAATTTATCGGAATGAACAGGCATCGCTTCATCTTCTTCCTCTCTTTGAGATTCCGTCCAGTCGCGGTTCAAATCTTCTTCTTCTTGTGGTGTCGGCTCAATCTCCACATCGAGTTCTTCCCAACCTTCTTCTTCTTCTTCCCATTCCTCTTTCTTTCCTGTCGCAGCTTCCAAAGTAGTATTATTATTCCCAGTCCATGACGGAATATCATTATCCTTCTCTGGGATATTCTTTTGGGATGTTTCAAACGATTTCCAAGTATCCAAAGGTATTTGCTTTCTTCCATCCTTGGAATCCACCCAACTTTGTTCTTCTTCTTCTTGGTCTTCCGAAGCTACCAATGCATCCTCATAATAATCAGTGACGGTGGGTTCTTCAAAGCTTTCCAACGCATTCGGATCGCGCCTAAACAGACTATAGCCATTACTAGTCGTCCATTCCAATAACGGCCAGGAAGAAGTCTTTGGAAAAACGGGAATCAAAGGAAGTAACAGTCCAGTCTTCCCAGGTTGAATATTATCCCATTGTAACTCTGTTGGAGACGTCCATTTTGCTTTCCAATCGGACAACTCATAAGTATCTGCATATAACATAGCCAAAGTGCTTTGTCCACTGGAATACAACAAATTGGTTCGAAGGTCCACGTCTCCTAAATAAAACGAGATCAAAAACTGGGCCATATAGTCTTTACGCATTTCTGCCAACTTGGCAGCTTTCTCCAATTTATCAAAGTTGCCAGTAATCACATATAAAAATATTAATTTGTTGAGGTCTTTGGAACGTTGATAAGCGAGTTCCGCAATGGAAACATTTCCTTGTGCCAATGCTTCTTCACCCAACTTGCGCCATATCTCCAAAGTATCCAAAGACTGTGCAGCTTCCACAGCAACTTGTAATAAACCAGCTTCCAATGCTAAATGAAAACGAGTTTTATCATCTCGAACAAACTCTAAAGCAACTTCTGGAAATCCTTTGCGACATAAATACGATATCATAGCTTGTCCATCAAAACGATGTTCTGAAATCATTTGTTGTACCTAGTTGCGATAACAACATTAGCAATTCACCAACATTTCATGATAACTATATAATGACAATACTTACTTCATCATACTTCTTTCTCAATAACAACAACTTGAACGCATATTCAGTAGGATCTACAGCTAGAATTCCTGGAATGCCTTCCCTATCCAGATAAGCAACGGCTGGTCCTCTGGCACGAGTCAAATATATCAAATTGTCCAAAGTTCGAACAATTCCAACATCTCCATTTGGCAAACAATATTTCAAGTGGTTCAAAGTGGTGTATAATAAAACTCCAGAATCGTCCCATACGGCACTCTTCACTCTTACTGTTTCATGAACAACAGCCAAACATTCCAACTTTCCGGATGCCAAAGTGATCGAGTGCTTACTAAGAAATGCCACTCTATTCATATGTTCATTCCATACAACATATTTCACGTGAGCACAGGCAAGTTCTTTCAATACTTTGCGTTGTGTCATATCAAAAAGCACAACCGTCTCTCCATTACTTATGAGAATAGTACCTGGACGTGAAGGAAAAACAAGTTCTGCTCCTGGAATGGGACAAGGAATTGTTTTGGTAACTTCATTACGAAGGTCACGGACTTGCAATTGTTCTCCAGCCGATAACGTTGCAAACCGGTTTCGACCAACAAATACAGCAACTCCAAAGCCATGAATCGTTTCTGAACGTCCTCCCTTTTTACCTAAAAAGTATAAGGAATATTTCGGTGCATCTCGATCATGCGTCAGTAATATACAATTCTCAAAGGTATTCACATGCATATAACGTGGTGGCGGCTCATAAGTAGGACCTCGAACTTCAGCCATATATTCTGAACTCGAATATAACAATGACATAATATCAGGCTTCACATATAATTGATAGAGAGACTGATCACTTCCTTGTTCTAAATCAAACAGTCGAACATCTCCTTCTCTTACGTAATATAAATCTTTGCCAACGCTATAAAATGGCGGTCTCTCTCTATCCAACTTGAAAACAATCATTCCAGAATCATGTCCTGCTGCAATCAGATTGAGTTTGGGATGTACTGCTAATATCCAGAATCTGTCATTCTCTCTTCGATATGTCTGTAAACAAGTATGACGAATGGGATCCCACACTCTTATTGTACGATCTTCTGAATTGGAAACAATCAAGTTCGTACTGGGATGAAACATTACACAAGAAACATTGTTCAAATGTCCATAAAAGGTTTGTATTTCTCTCGTCCGTCCATTTTCTAAAT
Source organism: Galdieria yellowstonensis (assembly GCA_026122205.1). Lineage (NCBI taxonomy): Eukaryota > Rhodophyta > Bangiophyceae > Galdieriales > Galdieriaceae > Galdieria > Galdieria yellowstonensis. The sequence goes on from JANCYU010000064.1 coordinate 121,101, forward strand.
ATGTCAACTTCACTTGTCGATCATCTCCTCCACTAACAATGAGAGGAATGGTTGGATGAAAACTTGCCCAATTGACGCCGCGAAAATGACTTTCTATTACATTTCTGACAAAAGCTTCGTTGGAAGAAAATATATCGGCAGCAAAGTTGTCTTTGGAAGAAAATGATGAAGTGGTTGAACGATTGCGTAATCCGGATATGTCCCACACACGTATAGTCTGATCCAAAGATGCGGAAAGGACGAGATCTTCATCAGGATGAAATACAGCAGACATGACGTAGTGATTATGACCAGTAAGTACTGCAATGCAGGAACGATTCTGCCAATTCCATATGCGAATAGTTTGGTCATCCGAAGCAGATACTATCCAACTATGAAGAAAGAGAGATGATGTCAATTCTGCTAAAACCACACATATCGCTACTTACGGACTCTCGTGATGAAAGAAAACGGTTCGAATGTAGTCCAAATGACCCAAAAGTGTAAACAAGCAGCGTCTAAGTTTGTAGTTCCAAACTTTGATTTTGTAGTCATCTCCTCCACTCACAAATATTGGTTGTGAAGGGTGAAAATGTACACCTCTCACAGGGCCTGATCAAAGCGACTAAGTAACACGAAAATTACAGTATAGAACCATAAAATACCTTCGTGTTCTTCAAATCTATCCAAAAGGGTTCCCATCCTATAGTCCCAAAGCTGAATCACACCGTTGTGAAGACTTGCAAGTATCCAAGGTCTGATGGGATGAAAGGAAAGACCCTTTACTCGGTTACTTTTGGTTTCAAATTTGGTCAACATATTATTTAGAAAACAACTTTAGTGCCTCCAAGTACTGTTCTTCACTGTTTCAAAACCACCAAAGTCGACCAACACAAAGCAACAAAAATGCTGGAAAAACCCCAAACGCATCATTTCCGCCTTACACCGCAATTCTGCTTTCCAGTTTGCTCGGCAACGTATCGTTTAAAGCTTGCAAAGTGGCTCTTACTATCGCATCAAAGACTTCATTACCACTGTTTGTTCGATCCCAACTATGACTGATCAATTCTGAATTATATGATAGCCAAGAAGAAGAATTTTCATATCGAATCTTGCTTCTTAATGTATCTGACAGTACGTCTGTGGGAGTCACCTTTTGATTATCTTGAGAAAAACTGGTGACGGTTATTCCACTTCTTCCACTAATAGGAAAAGCTAAGCCACCTTCTATACCTCCACTCACCACAAATACGTCACGAAACCGTTGAGATTCTCCAATTCGTAACATTTTCTCTACATAGTTGGGATGGAAAGCACTGGTCAGCAAGAATTCGGCATCCAAATAATTGATAGCTCTAATCACATCGATGGGTAAAGTACTTGGAACCAATATGTCCGACTTACTTCTCAATGGTAGCAAAACAAGGTCTCTTGATAATAGCTCGACGTAAATAAGTCAATCTGGACAATGCATTGCAGGTATCTTCAAGATCCATATATAATACACGAGGAGACGACGAAGTTTGAAAAATTTCTTCAAGGTGGCTTCGACTGCCAACTCTAGGGATGCGATCTTCTCCTAGTTGATGTACTAATGTCTTCAAGTTCATTCCGTACTAAATGGACAAAGGTACGTTGGACGCTGAGTTTGTTTGTAATCGACACGTACCTTGGGACCGCTGGTATCGGAACCAATGAGAACTGTCCATATGCCGTATTTTTCAGTAATATGCTTGGCTATTAGTGGAGTTATCATAGGCGACTTTACCACACCGTCAAAAGGCTCCGTTATTTGCATTACGGAACACCTCGATGGAGTAGAAACATTGCTTTTCCTTGAAGCATTGCTATCCTCGATTTCCATTGCTTTTCGACAAGCACTAGCAAGGCCTATCAATTCCGAACTGGTTTCATGTCGTACACGCAAAACATGCAGAATCATTGCCGATAAACAAGCATCTGTTAATGTTTTACATTCTAGTATGAACTCTCCCAGCTGTTCTGCTTCCGACACATTCAAGTGATCGCCTTGCAATAATTTCAGTACATGCTCCAATAAATGACACTCTTCCAATCTTTGAAAACTATTTGGATGTACTGCTAAAAGTAAAGAAGCTTCGGAACATGGTTTATGCAAGGGTGCATGACCTAGTTCATACTTTCTCAGTATTTCCTGTTCGTCCTCCGTCAAACTGGTTTTCATGTACAAGGAACCTAAAAAAGCTGCTCGCTGTAATAATTGATGTTGGTACAAACTGTTATCCTCTGCCGAGTTGTTCCAATTTCTCATCTGCGCCTCAATATGTTCCAGTTCCTCGATTATGCTGCGGCTAAGAGATTTGCTAAGCGATTTTGCACCATATTTTCCTATTGCTACTTGACGAATTCCTTCCACAAGAGCGCTATTGGTTGGAATCGGTGCAACACTTGGAAACGACTCTTGGTTGCTGCATTCTTGTCCGTTGACTGACTGCATAGCAAGGTGACCAAGCTTATACCAGTTGGTTTTCCTTTGCTTGTTTCGCTGCCATTCCAAACGAAGCAGGCGGTAACTCTCCGGTTTCCAAGTGTAACGAAACCGACTTGTAAAACTGGCGTGTCTTTGCGGACAACGCTCCACTGTGAAACTTGAGCTACATAAAAAGCAGACAATAAATTCTTTTGGCGCCATTTTTTCGTAGAAAAATGCTTCTAAAGCAGCATTCCTCCTCAATTCACACAACTTGTGTTTATTTACAATCAATCTACGTATTATCGATCGAAGGAGCGGATGCCAACAAATAAGGATTGGAAGACGGATAATAATCTGCAACCGTTAAGGATGCTTTTGGAATATCGCCTGATCCGTAGTATGAAGAATAGAGTCCTTCCATTGGATACGGCTGTCCTTTTGCAGAATAACTGTCACCTCCTTGAAATACAAATGAACGGTCTGCAGGAGTTTCATCCAACTGCGGATATAGCGTTGGACTCACAGGAACAGCCATAGCAGTGTCACCAAGGCTCCGAGATGATTTTCCACGACGCACTTCACCAGGAGAACCTGGAGGTGTCACTGGGGTGGAGGACAAGGTGGGAGGAGCTTCCAGTTGTACTGCTAGAAATATCTTCCCAGAAGGTTGTCCTTCACGCTTTGTGCCGGCAGGATACTTTGTTTCGTGCCAACCAGAATAACACATATTGGGAGCTCTTGCGACATCCTCCAGTGAAATAACCACAGTTCCTATGAGTTTATCCTCTTTAAAAGCTCGTGTTTTCCATAGATCAAAAACTAAGTGAAAAACAGGTAAAGAACTATATTTGCATTTGAATGGAGGTTGGTAACAATTGGAAAAAGGTAACTTACAAACTGAATCCTTCATGAAAGCCGAGGTCTTGACCAGTATTGGTCATTTTGCTAGTAAATACGTCCAACCTAACTGTTTCACTTTTTCCGTTTCGTTTCTCGTCTAGTGCGGTTCCCTGTGGAGCTCCAGACATCAAGGGTACCAACCTCGTTCGCACATAAACATCCTGTGAAACGATTCCTTTACGTACATTTCGTACTTCCAATACTGTGCAAGAGTTTTAGTTTCAGTTGGTTGCTTTCTTTACTTACTTTGAAAGTGAACGCGACGAAAACCAACACTGGAGGACATTCTTCACAGAAAAATGCTGACTTGTCTAAATCTGTGAGGCGCCATTTCTTTGGAAAGAAAAAATGTTGGTGTTTTATTGGAATTCCCAAACCAATACGAGGAGAAGCCAACAGGTACACAATACCAACTAAGTAAGTTATTGTCTATTCCTCTGGTACGACTTCCAAACGACTTCTTCCTGTGACCGGGTCTGTTACTAGACGAACCTGACCACCACCTGACAAGTTGGCAGTGCCATTATTGGAAGAAGGAGGGTTGGAGTCTTTTCCCGAAGAAGCTTTGGCAGGCTGCTGTGTTCGGTTGCCAACTGCTTTCTTTTCTTCCCCTTGTCCCGTTACTCCACTAGTATCGAGTCCTGGAACTGGCTTTTGAAAGTTACTCTCTATCACCTCCTTCAAATAAGCTTCTCCTCCAGGAAAGCCACCAGCCCAAAAATCTTTCCAAAACTCTTTACTTTTTAAGTAATAAATAGAAAAGTGCAGAGAGACAACCTACTCAAGTTATCTGCGCCCATGCGTAACACGTAACCACACTCCTTGCTGGTTGTTTTCCTACAAATTGAAAGGTTCGTTCTTCTTATACTTGACAGAAATTTGGCGTGAGAACAAGGTGTAAACGAGGAAACAAATAATGTTTTTTCGCGACGATAAGCCAACATCTTGCCAACAGGATAAGTTGGTTTGCGACAAAGATGCAACTGGAGCTCAAGCCTTACCTTGAAGTTGCCCCACCAATGAAGAATCGATTGCGGCCATCCACTCATTCCTCGCAGAGTTTTCCATGTGGTTGTTTGTGTCCCGTTTGGAGATACGCACATACTCGTTGCAAGTTGGAAGGAATCAATGCATATGTGGTAATAGAAAACTTTTTTCACCTAGTCGTTGGAGACTATGGAAAGGAAATACAGTAGACAAGTTACATCAGCTATCTACGCAAACACGACCAACCAGAAGAAACGTGACAATGTGCTCGACAGAGTGGAAAAACCAGATATTGGAACAGTTGAAAAATATTGTGGATCCAGACTTGAGACAAAATATCGTAGATCTTGGCTTTGTTCGCAACTTGGAGAGGATTGCCAAGGAAGACGGAGGATACGACGTTAGGTTTACTTTACAGTTGACCACTCCTGCCTGCCCTGTCAAGGAAACTTTTCGACAAGAAGCCATAGATGCAGTCTCTTCATTGGACTGGGTACGCAATGTACAAGTAGATTTGCAAGCCAACCAAGTGCAGACGTCCGGAAACCGACCTTTACATAAAGTAAAACATATTATTGCGGTGGCAAGTTGTAAAGGTGGCGTTGGAAAGAGTACTGTTGCAGTCAATTTGGCATTTACTTTAGCCAAGTTGGGTGGTAAAGTTGGTATTATGGACGCAGATATTTATGGTCCCAGCTTACCTATTTTGGTTAGTATTGGAAACTATGCAACTTTACAATTGCTTGACGGATTTTATTGGTCATCCATAGGTACAACCAGAAGATAGGATTGTACAGTATAAGGATGGAAAAATAACTCCATTGGAATATCAAGGCGTAAAACTAATGTCTTTCGGGTGAGTGTGTGTTGTCCAAGATTATTGTGTCTCCCATATATCAGAAATAGATATATTAATACGGAATCAGCAATCATGAGAGGACCTATGATAGCAAATATGATGAATCAGTTACTTACGGAGACCGACTGGGGTTGTTTAGATTATTTGGTGATAGATATGCCTCCAGGTAAGCGACTTTATTGGATGAATGGGACAACTCACATTTCTTTCAAGGAACTGGCGATATTCAATTGACTATCTGTCAAACTATTTCCTTGGATGCTGCTGTTATTGTGACGACACCTCAGCAACTTTCATTTCAAGATGTTATCAAAGGTATTTACATGTTTGACAAAGTATCCGTTCCTTGTGTTGCTTTGGTGGAGAATATGGCATATTTTGAACCAAAGGATATGCCGAACAAAAGATATTATCTCTTTGGAAATGGAAAAGGGTTCGTATGACCAAGTCATGAGAGAGAGAGACATGCCATTATCTTATCGTGCGCATTTAGACAAAAAATTGCCGATGACTATGGAATTCCGTTTATGGAGTCGTTGCCACTCGATCCTGATCTGTGTCGGTGGAGTGATTCCGGTACTCCAGCTGTATTGGTTATGAGTGAATCCAAAATATCTCAACTTTATCATTCGTTGGCATCTGCTGTGGTGCAAGAGATTGCCAAAAGAGCATTTGGGAATAGAAGCAAGGTTCCACAGGTGGTTTTTGATAGCGACAAGGTACGTTTTTGCAAGATGGGGACACAAGCGAGACAGATGAGCATTGTTTATTTTCTAGTGTGCAATTGTTATCTCCAACATTGATCCATCGGATGGCAATACAATTCATAATCAGGTGGAATGGACTCCATGGGATTTGAGGAATGCTTGTCGTTGTGCACTGTGTGTAGATGAATGGACGGGAATGGAACGTCCCAAGCACGTGGATAGGAATGTGAAACCCGTAAGTAGTGCCAAATGTGTCTATCCATGTCTGATTTATTCTGAATATGTCTATTGTCTAGTTACAAATCCAGTCTGCAGGAAATTATGCCTTTTCTGTCGTGTGGAGTGACGGACATCAAAGTTTGTATCCTTTTGAACGAGTGGCACATACAAAAGTGCAAGAATCTGCATACTCCAACACCCCTGCTTCCACCCAAGGATAAAAGAAAATGACCCTTTTGCATGGAGAAGAAAAAAAAAGTGGCTCCAAAATAACGCGTCCAGCAGGACTCGAACCTGCAATCTTCCGCTCCGTAGGAGGACGCCTTATCCAATTTGGCCATGGACGCAATTACAAGAGTGGGGGAAAATTACCGCCTTTATGACGATAAATTGGAATCTATTTAAATACCTTTTTTCCCGCCCGCCAAAAAAAATTCGTGGACACTGGAAAGCATTGGACACGTTGGTGGATGGCCTCTTCTCCATTGCTGTGCTTTGTTTCTATTGGATGTGGCTTCGTACTATCCATTGGAAACCAACATAACTTGTGAAGCGAAACTTTTTGTACACTGTTGGCTTGGTGTTCATGTCTACTGTAGCTCCAACAAGGCAACTCAGTCGATTGAAACACAACTCGAGTGCCAGCTCGGTGCATTCACTGGGTCGCAATGGCAAGAAAAAAGCAACCGCCATTCCTAAAAACGCACAAGAAGTGGTAAAGTTATTAGAATCTTTAAGCGGACAACTCGGAAGTCATCAGGAGTGGGAAAAACGAGTGGAAGCATTGAAAACTTTGCTTTCCGTTGCACAGGGATTGTATCAAACAAAGGAGGAAGAAGAAGCGGCCGATAGCACCGATGGAAATCGTGCCCTATTTGATATATTCGTGGAGAATCTCCGGATACTTCGTTTGGTAATGAACGATGCGGTAACTGATTTGCGGTCAGCAGTGGTGCGTGAAGCTTGTCAAACGTTGGTAGAGTTGGCAAAAATGGGCAGAGGTGCTATAGCAGAACCATTGGCGGAATCTTTATTAGCGCCTTTGGTAAGAATTACTCCTGTTACGATAGCAATCATTGCAGAGTCTGGTGCTAATGCTGCCAAAGCTCTCGTAGAGCACGTTCAAAGCATTCGGATGGTTAGAGCTACAGCCGATGTGTTGTGTACGAATGGTTTGGCTCCAGCAGCTAGAAGTGTTGTTGCCGAATTAGCCAATCTTGCCTTGCGGTATCAAAAGCCGGGCGACATTGAAAAGTGTGTGGAATCCTTTGAGAAGGCAATTCATTCTGGAGTTCAAGATGCATCAGCAAGTGTTCGATCCACCAGCAGAAAGAATTATTGGCTATTTGCCAAACTATTTCCTGTGAGAGCACAGGCCTTGGTCAAGTCATTAGATTCGGGAGTTTTAAAGTCTCTTGGTGAAGAGAAACCGAAAGATGCTCCTTTTATTCAATTCGTCTTTTTAGATGACGGCACTCAAAGCGTTTCTTCTTCTCATTCTCAGTGGAATAACAAACCTCGAAAGACTATTTCATCTTTTGCCTCCACTGGCAAGTCCCAAATATTGAGTCAACAAAATAATGACACGATCGAACAAGCATCTTCCAATTCTACTGGACATAGTACAGAAACTACCAAAAGTGAGAAGAAGCGATTAGATCCTAAACGCCATAAGAGAATGAGCGAAATGTCCTGTCCAAACAGGTCCATCTCTAACTTGTCTTCTGGTAACCACAAAATCAAAGAATGGAAAGGACATCGTCGCCCTCCTTCATTAAGTTTCTCTCCTTTACCGGATATTCCGACTGCCGAGTCTCAAAATGACAATCTGAGAGATTCCAGTCACGACGATCATTCTTCTTCCGTTTACAAAAATTCTAAGAAGAAGTCTGTGTCGATGCGAAAATCGGATATCGGAAAGCTTCCTCAACGAGTTGCGATATCCAATGAAAACTCGACTGCGGATCCTCAAAGTGACTCATCGCACAGTACGAGTGTTGGCGATGATTTGTTGAGAAGAAACAAAACTGCAATAGAAGATACTTACAAAAGCTCCATCGTGCCTTCTGTAACTAGTGAAACTGGTCGTCAGATATTTTCTCCTATGGAAGTTCGTTATTCTGGAACTAATTCAGAAACCACAATGGATAGTGTTTGGACAAGAAGAAAAGTAACGGAATCTGATTTAAGAAAATTATTCGGCAGGATTGTTGCTGCTACAGATTGGAAGGTAAAAGTCAATATTCTTGCCAGAATTGAACGAGATATTGCGTTGTATGTGGCAACGAAGAAACAGCGCAAGAATCAAGCATCTCGTCAAGATGAGGAACGTCACAAGGACTCGGAATTGTGTTTAGAAGATGAAAGTCTATTTACAGAAAATACTTTGCAGCTATTATTGCAATATTTGAGTCCATTGATAGGAGAGTCTCATACCAAAGTAGCAGCGGCAGCTCTTCAGTTGTTATCCAAAGTGTTTCAAACATTTGAACAAAGCCAAGTGGACTCTCCCAGCAAAGAACAGCAGAAACTTGCACAAATTCTTGAAAAAGACGGAACGCTGATTCGAAGATTGTTTCAAAGACTTTCAGATCCCAATTCGTTTGTACGTAGCAGCAGTGCAACAACCATCGAAGACTTGGGCAAGGCAATTCCTTGGATTCACTTACGAAGTAGCGTTATTTGTAAGAGCTGCCTTGCTCCTATTGCTTCTAGCGGTTCTAATTTGGATTCTTCCCCGCGAGTAATGCTCCATGCCTTGTTACATTTGAGACATTCTTATCGAAGTTGTAAAGAATATCGCAAACAAACACAACATCCGAACGAATCCGAAAACGAATCCTTGTACAAGACAACTACTACTTCCATTTCTATGACTGGAAATATCGCAGAGCCTGGGTCTTCTCCTATCAATCGAATGTCAACTAGTGCTGATGCCGCTGAGTTTGTTCAATTGATTATCAGTTATATTGCTCCATTAGCATATGATAAGAATGCTGATTTACGTAAAGCCTCATGTGATGTTCTTGTGGAATTGGATGAGTTGGTTGATCCAGCTACTCTCTTGGTAGGAGCAACATCCGTAGGAGATGGAAAGCATCTCAATTTGATACGCAAGTTGGGATTGTTGGATTCGAAGAATGAAACTAATGTTGTGGATACGGAGAAAGAAAGAACTACGCCTCCTCCAACAACAACAACAACTACTACTACTAGTACTATTGGTCAGTCTTCAACTCCGATGAGCGATACTGTAGCATCCCATCCAATTCGAGAAGAATCTGAAAAGAAGAAAAGTGAAGTACGAGATGAAACAATGGCAAGCGAAACCACGGGAAATGTAGCCAATTTACGTCAAAAGTTTCTTGACATGTCGTTATCCAAAGACGATTCTGCCTGTGAAGATATTGCAAGTCACATTGCCCAACTACTAGAGAAAGCTCAAGAAAGTGCAACTGAAAAGGACCGATTTGTTTATTTATCTCGAGTTCGAGATGATTTAAGGAAGCATTCTCATGACATGGACGTAACTCAAGTGAAGAACATCTTGAGAATGTTTTTACCTGTACATTCTCAAAATACTTTTCATGCCATGAAACAAGGAATTGAAATGGAGTGGATGTCTGAAATGTTATTGCGAGAATTGTGGAAATGGAGTCCTCCACACGTATTATTGAATGCCTTGGAATATTATATTCAAGAATGGATTGGTAGCGATGCAAATCTTCGAGATGTTTCAGATGCACCTCAAATAGCAACGATACAAGTATTGTTACAAGGAATAGAGTCGTTGTTGAAGACCTTTTTTGAAAATAGTAAGTTGGAGGAACAACAAGAGGAAGGAAACAGGTGGAATCGCGTCATTACTTTTCTCGTTTTATGTGTCGACCACCCTCAATTGGATATTCGCAAGTCTGCTGTAAAGTGTTTAGCAGAAATACAAATGCATATTGGAGAATGGAATCCTACGAATCCTTTATTGAGCAATACGCAGCGAAAATGGATAGAAATGTATATCCAAATATCTCAACAGCAACATTCGACATAATGCAACAAGTCCGTCGTACGGTTGTGGTAAGAGATGCCGTTGGTAGAGAACACTTGTTGTATTCCATTAGTAAAGAAAGATGGTTATTATTAGAAACTTTGACATTTGTTCCTTTTTTACCTCAAGATAATGACAGGTTGGTAGTTGTAAAAGAGAGAGAGAGCGAGACAAAAGATAAAACGTGGTTGTTCTCTTCTAGTATCGACGGAAACCTGGAAGAAACTGCGTTGGATTGGAACAAACAACCGTGCCAACAGCTCATGTCATATTCTTTCGACTGTTTTTGGTGTCACATGTTATACAATCACAGTTTACAAAGTTTTCTTTCCGATTTCTGTCGGTTTCGTCGTCCCTATTATCTATCCCCAAGTTGTCCGCACTATACTTGGTGGGATAAGATGGTATACGATATATTATATCGTGCGTCCAGTCCACGAGACTGTCTCGATGATACTTGTACTGTGGATGTGTCGACTGTCTTTGGTGCTTTTTGGAGTGGAGGGAATATTTCGTGGGTATGGGATTGGTTTGGTATCTTTCCTGGAGTGACGAAATATTTGGTTTCGAGAATATTTCAGTTTCTTCCGTTGCAATGGGATGAGTGGAACGGTGTGGTGTTGGAAGCTTGGTCTGTGGCTTGTCAAGCAGCTACAGAGTCTAATCTATCCTATGTTTTACATATTGTGGATGCTTTGAGAGGAATTTATGGATATGTGTTGAACCATGAGAATGGAGAGTATAGGATACAAGAAGAAAAAGAACAACAGCGAGAAGAATGGATCGATATATCCTGTTCCATGATGGATTATTTATGGCAACAATTAAAGGTTCATCGGTTGGAAGAGAATAGGCACAATGATGACGAAGAGGATCATTTACTATTGCAAGTGAGTGCCTGTTTGTATTCCATGGTGACAAGTATGATGACGGCAGGGTCAAGTCGAGAAGCTATCCAGTCGCGTTTATCGATGGATTTGTATAGGTGGCTGACAGAGTCGAACTAGTATTTGTTTGTGTGTGAGAGAGGATGGCATCTCTATCCATTGTAAAGATTGAAATATATTTCATAGATACATATAACAACTATATAAATATAAATATATTTATATATAAATAGACAGATAGAAAGAATCCAAAGGAGGAATACAACCATTGTGGTGGTTCTTCGTGTGGGATAAAAGACATATGTGGAAAGCGGTGATATCCGATTTAAACGACTTGGAAAAACCTATTCATTGTCAACCTACGTCTTCCATAGGAGGTTCTGTTGCCAAACCCTTGTATGCTGCACCTAGTAATCATACGACTAGTAAAAACCTTTACGACCAAGAAGACCACCAGCAACCACCATCCTCATCTTTGGTTGCTCGCATTCCTTTACAAGATTGTCTGTCGTGTACCGGCTGTCTGACGCTAGCAGAAGAACAGTTGAGCTTGGCCAGTAGAAAACATGTGGTTGAACTTTGTGATAATTGGCTCTCACAAGGACAACAAATATTGTTTTCTTTACAACCCCAGTGCATAGCAGATATCGCAGTGCACTTTGGTATAGACTATCATGTAGCTGCAGAAAAGATAGCATTTGTATGTAAACATTCCAAAGGAGTTGCTTGGGTAACCGACCAAAAGGAAGCAAGATATTTCAGTTTATCCCAAACGTGGGAAGAACTCGTCCAACGATATGAAGCGCAGTCGAGGCTGCCGTTGATTATTTCCGCTTGTCCTGCGTGGGTTTCTTTTATGAAGAGAAAACGACCAGAATGGGTACAACTATTATCTCAAGTGTATAGTCCAGCGTTGATGGCAGGATATTTGTGGAAAACCAGAAACGCCAATGTCCAAAAACATGTCGCTGTGATGTCGTGTTATGAAATGGCAGTACAGACACAGACACAAGCTATGGAATATGGTGAGAATAAAACGCTTGTCGATGCGTTGTGGACAACACAACAATTGGTACAGTGGCTGGGATGGAATGAGAACAAAGATGAGATAGCGTCCATTCCTCAGTCTTCATTGGATTATATAACTGATATTGATTTGGAAAAGGATTGTTGTAAAGGAACAAGTCATGGCTATTTTTGGATGGCAGTGGAGCGGTGGATGTATAAATGGACGAGTCAACAACAACGATCATTTCCTCCAATAGAATGGAATAATCATTCACAACAACAACAGCAGCAAGTTTGGATTCATTGGAATGAAAATGGAAAGAACAAGAGAGTTGGTATGATATTGGCGTATGGATTTGCGTCTTTACAACGTTGGGTGAAACGTGGATTCGACTCGGATGTTGTACTTGTCGAGGCAATGGCTTGTCCTCATGGCTGTGTCAATGGAAGTGGACAATTGGCTACACAACGAAAGACTCCCAAAGAACAACGAGAACATATACAATCACTTGTAAATAAGATGAATACGAATGTTGCTATTGATAGCTATATCGACAAGGATTGGTCATTATCGGAATGGAATAGTTTGGAGAAACAATTATTCCTCGCGTATTCAAATGGCAACAAGACATCGTTTGCGTGTCCTCCAAAACTTTATTGGAACAACAACAACAGTAGTAATGTAACGAGTCATCGTGATGGGATGAATGGAACAAGAGACAACCTAGACTGGTAAATAAGGATATCGAATTCTTTCACGATAGTCTTCCAACTTTCTATGGACATCGATGATGGAACGATCCAATTCTTTGACAATCTTTTCTTGTTGTTCCAAATCGAGTCGATAAAACTCCTCACAGAGGTCGCCATCGATGACATGTCGAACGGGAAAGAAATAAGAACGATAAGCCAAATGATGTCTTCCACATAAAGGAGGACGATATTCTCGCATTTGGAGTTCCAACGATGGAAACAATTCCATATCCAAAGTGGAACGTAAAGGAATCATCACTCCGATTGCTCCATCCAACGTTGCATAAAACAATAAAGGAACATCGCCAGTCGTCCATTCCACTTTGGATACACAGGAAATCACACTTCCTACGTAGAAACAAGCTTCCAATTGAAAGTGATGCGGTGCTTCTTTGCTCCATAAACCACCGGTTGGATCCTGTTCGATCAATGTTCCAGCTTCTGGAGGTAATCGAAGAATACTAATGTTCCCAAATTTATCTCCTACAGCCACTGTATCATAATCTAATAGGCACATGGATGTACACCACTTTGGTAAATAGTCATCTGCAATACATAAAAATAGATTATCGGCTGCCGAATAACGATAAAGAAATACACTTTCTTGGACATCGCTCAAGAAGATGCGATCATAACAAGTTTCTATGGAGGTTATTTTATAAGGAGTGGCTCTAGGATGTTGGGTCTTTTTTAACAGCTGTTTCTTTCCCAAGTCATACATTCTTAAACTGGTACCAACTGCAACTAGCAAACGACCTTGAAAAGATGCCATCGCTGTGATGATTTCATTTCGATAACGAGAAGCGACATGAAAAGATAAGTGAGAAGCTCCATAATAATTGCTCCATTCCATCATAGAAGGATTGGCAGCTTCTTGAACTACCGTCGTATGCAAATATTCCCATTTCTTCGAATCGCTAGTATTCAACCATCGATAGACGCGAACTTCGCTACGTGGAAATATAATAGAATCGCTAGGCATATTATCTTTTGCAGGACTCGATTCCCAAGGATTGGTGACTTGTAAAGCATAGTTGATAACCACACCAACACATAAATACAAAGAGGAGTCGGCATCGTTGGAAAAACGAATACAACATATACTGCTGATATATTCTTTGCTTTCCGTATTGTGTAACGCACATTTCAACGAATTCTCACCAATATTCATTTCTTCCATCGCACAACTCCAACTTCCTGCGGAGCCTATTGGATATCCTCCTGCTCCTCTTCTCTGTTCTTCTTCGCTTGCAGTCCAAGGTGCTTTGCCGTCTTGAGATAACAATGACGCAACTTGTATGCGTTGGTCTGCTTCCAATGTCAACAAGCACTTGAGATGGTTCGTCGTATCGTTGGTGAGAGACGAGGATGAAGCATCTTCCATGTCTATCAGTCTTCGTGGAGTATATAAACCATTTTGAGTATCGCTATAAAATAAATGACTGGATTGAAACAAGTCTCTGTCTTCTTCAAAAGATAAAATACACAAAGACGAGCCACAACAAGCAATCACTCCATCGGGACACTGTTCAGAACAAAATCCTACCACGTGATCGAACATGCGTTCATAGCTAATAGGCAAGGTTTGTAACAGCAATTGATTATCCAAGTACATGAAATAGGAACGAGAAGATACGATGAGGGCAACGGGCTTTCCTTGAATTTCTATGCGTTGTAATACAACGGGCTTTGTACCTACTAGTCGACTTTGTTGTTCACTCAATGCTCCAGTAATGGGATCTACCAAGGCTCTAATATAAATACCAGAATGAGAACCGATCAATAACACAAGTTGACTCTTGGAAAAAGTTGACGCATTCAACCATATCAACAACAACGAACTAGCAACGGTATCTAAAGCTTGTAAAGAAATAGGTTTGAGACAGGATTCCCTTTTCAAAGAATACAAACGAGCGTAATAAGAGACGCCATCGCTAACAGCAACAAAGGAAGCTTTGGACTGTCCTGATACTAAAGGAGCTATAGAGACACAAGGTAAGTATGCAGATGACTCTTCTTTGGTTAGTTCTACTTCTTGTATTTCTGTCAACATTCCTGTCTCATCCAATTCAAAATATAACAATTGTTTGCTACTTAAAACAACTACCAATTGAGAGGCATTTCCATCTGCAGCTTGAATCTGCAAATCTTGTGGTGGCTTCCATTCATGAACTGTTTGTATATCCGGTCGAATATGTCGAATACCTTGAGAATGTACTTGAACGATGGAATTGTTGGAAAACAACTGCACAAATATAGTCGAGACATTGGTAGAAAATCCGCTGTCAGAGACTTCCTCCACTGTTTCCCCTACGGAAAGAATCAGAGAGGCATTGACAAAAGATACGATGATATAAGAGTCCCAAGTATCTTGTTGCTGTTCTCGTACAGTAAATACTCCAACTGGATAGCCTGGAAGATCAGAAACTGCCATTTCCGTCCAACGATAGCCAAGACGTAAAGTTTTCCAAGCACTACGATGACGTCTTCCACTTCCAATGATGAGTTGTGGAGATCCTTCTCGATAAAAATCTCCAATTTGCCAACAATTCAAAGGAGACAAAGACTCTATTTCTTCAATGAGTAGCAAATTTTCCAAGTTTTCATGAATGGAGAAATAAACAGGCTCCTTGGTGTCTTTCGACTCTACGACTGCTACACAACAAAAATCTTGTTCCCTTCCAAGACTTCGAAACTGATAAAAGCCATGATTGCCATATTCTGAAGCAACAAATAAGAAGCCGTTTCTTAAAATACACATATCATTCGCTGGACAAGGCAAGGAATCCAAATAACGAATTCTCATTTCTTTCAAAACACAAGTTTCTTCTTCTGTCGTCTGATTATTCGTACATTCCATTTCCAATTTGAATACGTCTCCCAATTCGGTACACAATAAATAAAAGAATAAGCCTTTCTGTCGATGCAGTGCACAAGATACGATGAAATTACCTCTCACTTGTGAAATATCTTTTCTGAGAGGAATAGGACAAATATGATCGGGCAAATTACTTTGCAGACTCTTATATCGTATATGTTGCATACTACAAACAATCACACCACCAGGACCATCTCTAGACCCTGGAACAGGAAGAATTTTATAAGCGTCATCTTCCACAGGCGTCGATAGTTTTCGTACAACGTGATTTAATCCCAAGTCTAATTCATAGAAAACCAAACTTTTCGGACTTTGTGGGGGATCATACGCTCTTTCTAAGGCAGCAAATATAGGATTCTCAAACCCTACATCCAAACCGATGATGCCATAACATATAAACGAAGACTTGTGGGCTTCCAAAGGAGAAGATATCGTCAAATTCTCGGAGGCATCTCTATTGAATACATATACAAACTTTTGTTTTTCGATGGCGCCAATCATACAAGCTCGTCCTTTGGGATCCGTAGCTAAATATTCGCCAGGTACAATTCTGCGACATCCAGACTTGCCAAATGTTTCTATATGAACTCTTTCAAAACAGTACGTGGAAGGATTGAATACTAGAACTGTGATTTTCCCCGAATCACTGCCAACCAACAAATAGTCTCTTTTGGCGCCAGTTAAGCGAAAAGCTTTCAAGGAGCGAATGATACCATATATCTCTTGAAAACATAAGCTCTTCAAGTGTCCTATATACAATTAACAATAAAAATAATAACTGGTTATTCGAAAGACCACAAAAAACACTCGGAAATACCTTGGTCATCGGGTCTCATCAGCTCCAACGAGGTTTGACGTCCAAGTACCAACTCGATAGCTCTTGGAGCAGAGAAACTACCATGGACAGCAAAATAAATTGCAGAAGGTCGCTGTAAAGTCAAGTTGTATAAGAACATATGCGATATTTTCCTATTCGGTGTTTATTACCACATACTCCACCAAGGCTCAAGCAAGGATTTGGGAATATTGCTCCGAAGACATTCTCTTCTACAATTGTAAAATATACCGACCATACATATCATTTTATTGGAACGAGCAACAATAACAATCAGGCAACTAGTCTAGGAGACTATTGATTGAGTTCTAGTTGTAATCTATGGGAGCAGCAAAGTTGGAAGCTTTGGACTGTCAAAGATGGACTCGCCACGGGAATGAAAGTATTTGTTGTTCAGATACTTGTTCTTGCATTTTGATAATTTATCTATATATGTACATATATGTATGGGTGGAATAGACTCGTCTTTTATGATTTTCCGAAAGAAGCAGAGTAGCGATATTCGTCATCTTAATAGCCCCTTTTGAACCAACTAGGCGGTGGCCACTGAGGAGGGTCATAACCATAACCTCCCAAAGGTTGACAACGAAGCAATCTCCATACAGTAAGTAGGAGACCTTTTTCAAGCCCAAACTGTTGCAAAGACTGGATGGCATATTCACTACAACTGGGAATAAAACGACAAGAACGGGGTAAGAGAGGAGATACATGATGCTAACACAAGTCATCTTCATAAGAACATTGCCAAACAAACTCTATGCGTACGCCAAATACCTTGTAAAACAATAAACAAGCAACAATGCAACGTGAAGCGTTGAAAAGAATAATATTCCAAGGAATCGTGTGTTTCGTTGATATTCTTCTCATTTCCAAGTTCTTATCCAAGGCAAACCATATACTACTGGTGCACAACCAGTTAAATGCGTAAAGTAACACTTGTCACGAGCTCGAGCAATAGCCAACGAAAGATCCACAAGACAATCCTCGCCTTGAATCCATTCTTGGAATAAATATTGCGTAAAGCGATCGATATCTTTGTCTGTCACATCCCACAAGTTGACGACAACTGCGGGAGCATGTGCATAGAGAAAAGAAAAACAAGAAACGTTGGGTGAGTAAATACCTTGACTAGCAGGCTTTCCAGAACGACATCCCATTAATAGCGTCACTGGGGCCTGTTCAAGTTTCCTAACGTGCTTGGCTGGAAAGAACTTTTCTCCAGTGCCATGTCCACAGTAGACAAAGAGTTGATATTGCGCGAGTTTTTCCACCAATTCCTTGGATTCACTTTTCGAATGATGTAAAGGACCTACTAGGCCGTCCCATCCATATTGGTGTTGAAAGAGGCTCTGAAAAGTTTGTTGAGTTCTGCTCAAGTCACCTGAAGGATTGAGCACGAAAAATGCACTTTTGGTAGATGCAAAGTAACTGCAAGTGTCACTCTGGTTATATTTCAAAGTCTGTTTTTGTTGTTGTAAAAATAAACTTTTGGAAAGCTGCAAATTGCTTGTTCTGGTGATGCCTTGTCTCCACTTGGTTAAAAATGGAATGGACTCTATGGGAAAAGGTAAAAGCGTATCATCTAATACCAAAAGTATAGAAGAATTGACTTGAAGCAATGAAGAAGAAGAATTGCGCGGTTCTTCTTGATTGTTGCACCACCACACATCGACGTAGGCTTGTAGTTTCTTCCACAACTTGGTTTGCTGAGATGGAGAACGATGATGATAGTCTATGGCATATGACAACAAATATAGCCAATCTCCTTTCCTATCCAGAAATATTCTTCGACTAAAAATGATGTGGAATAATTTCTTATCCAGTTTCCATTGCTTTCCAGAGATTGCCTGTAGTTGATAAAATGCATTATCGGTATCCTCGTCTTGAGCATTGGTCGATGATAGGAGGAAAACCTTCCATGCACCCAACAAACTATCTTCCAAATCTTGCATATATGTGCTATTCCGATGGTTGGTAAATAAACTTGAGATATTATTTTCCATACCTGAATTGCTCATCTAGTTGTTTCCTTTCTTTCCACCACAGAGATTTGTCTTCCATGCTAGGATTTGCTGAGAATTTTGCTGCTTGATCATGACTCGCTTGAATCAGACTTTCCAAACGACTATTCATAACTTGTAAAATTGTTTTGCCATTCTCCAACTATACGAATGATACATTCAATCAATATATGTACATATACATGGAAACTGATGATGCTTACCGATGGCAGTGAATATTGGATCAAAATAGGATTTTGTGCTGCTTGACAACAACTACCTAATAAAAGTTGTAAGAAACAGCGAGAAAATTTAATACTAACAGTGATACTAGCACGAATTATTACCTGGTCGGAGCCATAGATACATGTTATAGTCACTTGGAGTCAATCCGACTATGGTCCATTCCTTGGGAAAGGATTCCAAAAGAGGGGATGCAGCACAAGTTGTATCTTCCTTTGATATTTGCAACTTTAACTGCAAAAAATCTCCCAATTCTGAAACTGGACAACTAAATAGGGTTGGAAGAAGAAATATCGAAAGTGAAAGAAGAATACTTACATGTTTTCGGGACAAGAACGATAGATTTGATATTGATACCAATATTCCAACCCACAAGCTTTTTGGACATAATAAAGACATTTGTCTCTTTCCAAAGTATTCAAACTTGTCATATCTGCCATGAGTAAAAGTAGACGCTTCTGTAACCATGGCAGCGGGTCATGAGTCACAAGTTGCAAAGCTATCAAAGAATATGAAAAATATTTGTCTATAGAAAAAAAAGAGATGTTCTTGCCTTGTTCAATGAGATGAGTGACATGAGGAACTTGTTCGGGTTGAGCTTTTGCGGCTTGAGCGGTAAATTTCCACCAAAAACTCTGTTCATTGCTTCTTCTCATTTCGACAATAACTGATTTGGCACGTTGGTATAAATAGACTGCTCGATCATGAGGATGAATGAACTGTTGAGAAAGAGTCGTATACAGCTTTCCAAAGTCAGTTCGCGTACTAACGAAGAAATATTCGTTGCAACATTCTTTGCTACACTCTTTCAAGTGCTTGTGACATAAAGCCTCTGTTGGCAATAAGGATCGCGCACTAGAAACAACTTGGGTCATCAAACTCAATTTTCTCAGACAGAAACTGGATGAGACTAAAAGCAAAGAATCTCGATGAGACTGTTGGATTTCTTCAATCAATGACTGAAATGTCTCGATGCTTCTACGCAAGTTGAGAAAACTTCGATTGCAAATTGAAATTTTTACCTCTCTAATTTGTCTTGTTGTAAAGACTTTCTGTACAACATCACAAGATTGACTGTAGTCTGAAAGAACCAAGGAAAGCATTGGATCCACTGAAAAACTTCTAGACAACATTGCCAATAATACTACACGATAAAGTCAAAATGCACATCTTCTACAAGAACTGGATACTGACCTCTGCTTCTGAAAGAAAGCCAATCTTATCGCACAATTCTCCCAACCAACACAGACATTCGGCAGCTTGTCTCACATCATGCATAATACCAACACCCGTCAAAGAAGAGGTAGAGTTCACTTTTATCTGTGTCCCTGCCAAGTTCAAAGTCTTGGACTGATTCTTTGCTGATGTGATACTGTGAATACATTCAGCTTTTCCTAGTTGTTGCAATTTGGCCAAATGCAACTTGACAGACTCCAATGCACTATCATAGGATTCTTTTAGGTCTCCCTTCTTCCAAAGATATTGAGAGTAGTAAAACTTGTAACTTGCTCGTGAAGAATGGCACATGTCCTTTGTACATCACTTTCAGTAGAAAAAAGCAAAAGGTGAAAAATACGTACTTGAAAACGCGGCATTTCAAAGTCACTCGTTCCTTGATAGGAAGAGACGTTCAATGCAAATTGTAGCAACTCTAAGGAATGATATAGTTCTCCTAATTTGTATGTTCATTTTCCGGCTTTTAAATATGAAACCAAGTTGATACCGTTCGAATGGATTGAAATAAAGCTGAGCAATGTTTTTGCATCTTCATAGAGTCGATAATTCTTCAATGCAGTTGCTGAGACAAATGTTAGGTATTCTCTCATACGAATCATGTCGATAGGGCATTTTCTCCCGAAAACTAGAATAAATTGGCACATCATTTGGGACGTTATCCATAAAAGTTGAGAGCATTGGAACATCAAAAAGATTTCACAAAGCCACTCAAATATCTCAAACAAATGAATCAATATGCCTTGATGAATATCATGTGGACGCTGCTTCAAAATGTTGTTCCATAAATCTAATATACCAGAGTTGTTGAAATAACTATGGCGTTTCAGACACAATCAAGTGAACTTCCTAGTTGATTACCTGATGCAATCTTTGGAGCTATGCATACATCGTGCAACGCAATTCCATCCCAAATAAATCAGTTTCAAGCATGCATCTTGAAGGCTCTTCTTCCGGTTACTATCCTACAGAAAAAATATTGTACACACTATTTGTCTATTATTGTTCCACTTACTTGAAAGGCATATTCATCCATATGGACATTCAAATCCTGATAGAATGTCAACCGTAAGAGTTCCAAGGAAAGCCAGTCTTGAACAAAGGGAACATTTGAATGACTTTGAAGAACTAGAGCACAGTTTCTTTCACAAAACCAAGTAAGATGTGTCTTGAAGCCTCCATTGCACATTTGCCAGTTGAGGAGACGAAATACAAGAAATACATATTCCACTGCTAAAAGACCCGAATGGATTGCCAATTGTTCAAGAACAAAAGTTCCAAAATACTGAATATGATAGCAATGAAAAAGAGAATACAATCATGCTTTGCGGGAGTACTTACTTGTTCCATAGAACATTCATTTCTTTGACACCAACAAGCGAATGAAGCGAACGCTGTGAAGATTTCGCTGGGTATAGATATAGTAGAAGATGAGCATAAGAGAGTTGCATAAGATATCATTTCCAGTAAAACAGAAACACAAGCACAGGGCTCCGAGAGACGTAGCATTATTTTACATAACAAACTCAAACGACCGATTTCATCTTCTATTGGAAGGTTGATCCTCTTTCGTAACTCAATAGAACGTCTCATACAAACAGATGCGATCAAAAGCCCGCTGTCTTTCTGCACAAGTAAAGCTGCAATATTATGAAACAATTTCGCCATATTTTTGGTCAAGTCATCTATCAAAATGTTCTTTTTGGTACGAATAGAGTTTTGGGACTAGTGATGCACGTACCGTTGTGAATGAGAATTCGTAAGCCATCCAACGCTGGAAATATCAATTCATAAAGTTTGGTATCATCTACAATGGGACCATTCAACAAATTCATTATCGCAGACTATATAACGAGCGATTATTCAACCGAAAACAAAGAAAAGGAATAAAAGCGAACGAACCTTGAGAACATCAAATAGATTCCATAGCTCTGTTTCCACGAGATCATCTTGCAGCGACTGAAAGCATTTCAATGTCGGTAAGAAACTATGCAAGGTATCTTGTATGAAAATAGGACTCTGGAAATGGACGTTCACATAAGAAAACAGCCAGCGATGTAGTACAACATAGTATATCGATTGGTCAGTTTCCGTAAACCAATCTCGTCCAAAACACTCTATAAAATTTTGAAAATTGTTTTGCTGTAACAAAAGCATACAGGAATATCTCTTGTGTTCTACTAGATAAAACTCCGAAAATGCCTCAAATGTTTCAAACAGTTCCATGGACATCTTCGAGAAATATAACCAATCATTGATATTTCTTTTCAAGTGTTGTTGTGGAAACCATTTCGATATATCAATCAAGAAGTAACATTTGGATGAATGACTAGAGAGCTTACAAGTATTCCTATTCTTCTTCATTTTCCTGTGTGAACAAACAAGGATATTTTAGATTTTTAGAGATACTTCTCAGTAGATTTCACACTTGCCTCAGTATTTCTGACAAGGACAATCCAGTTGGCAAGTTAAAGGCGATATCAGCTATCAACTCGAGCCAATGGGAAGACCAACTGGCGTTCTTTTTCAAAGAATCGCTTTCTCGCGTACAAAGTTGGCATTCGACAATGTTCCAATACAATGCTATACAAGACTCTACAAGTTGCCTCAAGTTCCAATTTGCATCGTTTTCTTCGTACAAGCGCAAAATCTGACGGAGAACGAGAAAGTCTTCTTGTTGAAACGCGTTTAAAACGGACGCTAAAGTTGCTATCAATGTGTCATTTTCGTGAAAACTACAGATGTCACTCCATATATCCACGATTAAATGAAGAAGAGGAATCACTTGCAAACTATGCTCATTCAAAGATAAGGACAGTTGTCGTACTTCCAAAGACATTCTCAGTGCTCTCAGCAAACAAAAGAGTACGAGAAAGAAATCGTTGTGAAGCTGTCCACTGGAATAATGACATTTCCAATTCTTTTTCACGCTCTTACAAATCAAATGAATCGTCCTTTCTGAAAGAGACTGATACGTCACTTCTTGGAGGTTACCCAGTCGTTTCAAAAGTTGAAACAAATAACGGAAACCTTCTCTTAGCGCTTGTATCCGAAAGTCTCTATTCAAGGCATTTGCGATAAAATTGTAGGAATACCTGCGACATTCGTGATGAAAGGAGACTCTATTGAAATTTTCTGTGCGACTCTCACCTTTCCAGGTCACCTTCATTATTCAGCTTTAATAGCGGCTTGTTTGAAAATAAAATATCCAAGCAGCGCCTCCATACAGCGAAATATTTCTGACTGACTCTTTCGTGTTCTTCATGGGACAAGTTGAGCTTTCGTTTTCCATCCTTTCGACAGAGGATATCAAATTGCAGCGTAAACTTCAGTACAGTTTCTTTTTCAAGTTCACAAAAAATTGTAACAAATAACAAGGTCATACCTAGTTTGTTTTTGGTAGCAGTTGTAAAGGCTCTTCCCTTTTCTGCAAGCAACCGCAGTTGTTTTGCTCCTTCACGGGGAGAATCACCTACGAGTTCTTCACAACTAGATAAAAATAACTCTAATTCTTCTAAAGTCGTTCCTAGATCTGTTCCTCCTTGTGACAGCTTTTGTAAGAGTGTTTTGCCATCCATTTGCACATATACACACAAGTTGTGCGGGCAAGGAGCGAGAAAAATTGGATGGCGGAAATTCAAATTGAAAAAAAGTTTTGACAGAAATGGCGCCACATTGGGAATAACTTGAGTCGTTCACTTTCCATAAAGTTCGAAACACATAGGGAATTTTCTTTTTCAATATAGGAGAATATGAAAGAGTGGAAACGAATTTTTGAAAAAAGATAGATAGATCAGCAAATTGCCGTAAACCACTCTCCAGACCTGGTGATATAAATTCTGGATATATGTTTCCATGCAATATAAAAGACTACTTTCTTGCAAGTATAATCTAGGTCACAACACCTCACTTTACAATAGGTTACCTAAAACTTGAACAAGTACTGCGAGTCTCATAGCTTGTAGGTGTTACGAATTCCAAATAAAGTACATTTTTGATACAAGTCCATCGTATATTCAAATAGTCGAGTCTGCCTGCGTAAAGTCAACTTGAAGCAAGAAATCTTCGCCTTGGGATTTTGGATTGTTGACTCTATCCATCATCCTCATGTTGAGTTTCTTTTCCAAGAAGCGATCCATATCGGATGACGTTCAAAAGTTTATTCAAAACATATCTATTTTAATTGACAAAGACATTCAAAGCGATACGTACGACATTGATAAAGTATGTTGTTGTTGATTTCGTTGGCTTTTTTTCCCAGTTGAAGTCATACACCCAGGTCCGGTTGGAAGTTTCCAAGTTCCTCAGTGAAGTGAAGAATATTCTTCTACGCGCTGAAAATGAACAGCAGCAATCCAAGATTCGTGCTCTAGAAAGTGTTCCTGAAGCAGAAGCAGTGTCCGATTCCAGCAGTTCTTCCTCCGTGGACAAAGACGCAGCCACGGAAATTACTTCCATAGCGGGTGAAACAGATTTCTTACTGTTACTAGCACAAGGAATGCACGTAAGTTGTTTCATTTTATATGTTCTGCTTCGTTTTTCAAGACTGCTAGGAGTTGGATTTTGAGGCCCGCAAGGATGGAGCACAAGTCTTCAACAATATTCTTCGACGCTGTGAGACACAGATACTTCGAAGCTCTTTGAAAACAGCTGGTTCAAGTGTAAAACCAACTGCTTTAGACAGAATAGCGAATACACCGGAAGTATTAGAAGCTCTCATCAAGGGGTAATCTTGGAAGCTATATTTCTATCGATTATAACTGTTGTAATTCTAGTTATGAACATACAGAAACGGCTCTTCCTTGTGGTTCTATGCTTAGAGAATGCCTTAGAAACGAAACTTTGGCAGAGATGTTGCTTTATTCTAACCTATTTGGTTTATTTCTGGACTACATTGAAAGCACGAATTTCGATGTAGCTTCGGATGCCTTTGCTAGTTTCAAAGATTTGCTTACGAGACACAAACAAGTAGTTGCGAAATATTTACAGGACAATTATGAATTGGTTTTGAATGACTATTTTCGTCGGTTGTTACAATCTTCCAATTATGTGACGAGACGACAAGTAAGAATGCCGCTTTATTTGGAATCTATGTGGAAGAAATTTATTTGTTCTAGTCGCTTCGTTTGTTGGGTTCCTTGTTAACAGAAAGGATTAATCTTCCCATTATGCGACGATACATATCAGAGACAGAAAATCTAAAGCTCGTGATGAATTTATTATTAGATAGAAGCAAGAGTATTCAATTTGAAGCTTTTCAGGTATTCAAGATATTCGTGGCAAACCCAAGTAAACCGAAGGAGATTGAAGAAATTTTGTTCAAGAACAAGGAGAAACTTGTACAATTTTTAGAACATTTTCATGAAGATAGGGTAATGGGTGAATGTTTTTTTTGTCGATAATAGTGGTTAATGAAAGCTCGTTAGGCAGACGAACAGTTTCAAGAAGATCGCAAGATGATTATAGAGGAGATACGGAATGGCATCCCAAGAGATTCTAGTTAACATGTGATTCTAAAGTATTATTCTATCTGTACCATATATATACTTGTGGAATGTGAATGAGAGAATTGTAGAAAATGACGAAACAGGATAAAGCCAATTGGAGTTACTTGCTATAATGAGATTCCTTCTATTTGTTCTAAAATCTATACATCATTCATTGTTATTATTATTTAACTATGATACAAATACTTTCTAATGTTTGGATACGTGCCCATCTACCATCATATTTCTTGTAGCAGGAGGCAAGGTAATCACCATACCATCCAATTCTGGACTAGCAACTACCTGACAACCAAGCCTAGAACTTTAGTCCCCAAAAAATGCATTTTGTGAGCCAGAATAATGACACTCTTATACACACACTTACTATTCTGTCAGTCCAAAAGCCAAGTCCAACATATCGTTTTCGTCGTCCGAAGGCTCAGGTAACTTGTTGTAGGACTGTTCGTCCAAGTATACGTGACAAGTAGAACACGCCAACGAACCTTCACAAGCACCTAGAAAAATATTTTCATATCTCTTGTGAAAGAATTTCTATCCATTTGTACCAACCTTCCAAGTCGATATCGTTTTCGTGGGCCAACTCCAGAATATGCTTTCCTATAGGTGCTTCAACTTGCTTTTTTGTTCCGTCTTGCAATACAAAAGTTATACGAATAGTCTCTTTGCACGTCTGAGGTTCTGTCACATAAAACCTTGTATAATGTCTTGGTGAAAACAATAGCCTTGTCAAGTTTCTGGCGGATCGACAAGTCCACATGGCCGACACACTCACACAATCGCTTTCTCCCAATTGGTGCAAGTGAATGCAATAAGAATGACTGCTCCTCCAACATTTTGTAGTTGGCTCCGAAGTTATCCTCAAGACCCTGTTGCTTCGAAAGATTCCGTTTTTATTTGTAACGAAGGACGCACTAGATTTACAGTTATCAACGATCTTGTGGTTCGATGTGAACTTGGCAAAAGAGAACAAGACGGATATGCTTTTGAAGACAGAGCTTCATTTACCTTTCTGAATAGAAGTGGCGACTCCAAAGCGTCTTTATTAAAGGTGAAAGGAGAAGAAATTGTATTGGAAACCCTGTCCCTCGAACTACGCTACAAACCTCAAAAGGATTCCAAAGACTTTCAAGGTAACATCACAATCTTGCAAGTTTTCTGTTGATTCAACTTTGCTTAGATCAGTTATCTGTGATTCCGTCAAGATATGAAGGTTCAGAATTTTACAATTGTCTTAAGGAGTTCCAATTCAACTTGGGAGGTACCTATAGAACCTTGGATGAAGCCAACGGTTGGAAAGTATGCAATTGGAAAGGAGAATCCATTGCACCGGATATTGATTTGGGAGTTGGTCTTATTTCCAGAAAAGGTTTCGTAATAATCGATGACTCCAACACTCCACTGTTTGATGAGACAGGTTGGCCCGTATCTTCAACTCAACGAAAAAATATTTGCGATATTTATATATTTTGCTACGGGTCGAATTACAGAAGAGCTTTAGAATTATTTTGTCAAGTATCGGGTCGTGTGCCACTTATTCCTCGCTATATTTTAGGAAATTGGTGGTCGCGGTATTGGCGTTATTCAGAAGGCGAATTGAAGACTTTATTTCAACAGTTTGAAAAATATCAAATGCCATTTTCCGTTTGTATTTTAGATATGGATTGGCGTAAGTATCCAATTTAATTTTTCTGTCTTTATGTATTCAATGTTCTTTAGATATTGTGGACTGTGAGGTTCATGATTTTGAAGTCTTTGGTTGTCATCCAGGATGGACAGGATATACTTGGAACCGAGAATTATTTCCAGATCCTGCAGCAATGATTGATTGGCTTCATAAGAAGGACTTGAGAGTTGCCTTGAATCTACATCCTGCCGATGGTGTTTGGCCTCATGAAGAAGTTTATGAGAAATTTGCAAATTGTATGGGAATATCGCAAGAACGACGAGAAAAGAAGCCAATTCCATTTGATATCACGGATCCATTATTTACGGAGAATTATTTTCGTTTATTACATCATACTCAAGAAGAAGAGAATGGAGTGGATTTTTGGTGGATAGGTTGGTTGCAGTTGTTTATTACTGATAATCCATTAAATACACAAATATGTATCTACAGATTGGCAACAAGGAACGAAGACTTGTATGGAAGGAGTGGATCCATTATTTCTGTTGAATCATTTTCATTATTTGGATCATGGAAGAGAAGGGCATCGTAGGCCTTTCATCTTTTCAAGGTTTCCTGGTTTAGGAGGTCATCGCTATCCTATTGGATTTTCGGGAGATACTCACGTCACATGGAGTAAGTTGTTCTTTGTATATGCACCATAGAATTTACAAACGCGATTGTTTAGATTCCTTAGCTTTTCAACCTTATTTTACTGCAACTGCAGCCAATGCAGCATATTTTTATTGGTCTCATGATATTGGAGGTCATTTTGCGGGTATCGAAGAGCCACAGTTGTTCGTTCGATGGATACAGTTTGGTGTGTATTCTCCTATTTTACGTCTTCATTCCAATAAGAATCCTTATCATTCTCGGTAAGTGTATAACATTGCTTTATTGCAGTACTATTTCTCATTTTTGTATCTAGTCATCCATGGATGTATGAAGCGAATATCTTGCAAGCTTGCCAACGTGCATTGCAACAAAGACATGCGCTCATTCCTTATTTATATTCCATGGTGTGGCGGGCTACTCGGCAGTGTATTGCTTTAATAGAGCCAATGTATTATACATTTCCTAAAAATGACAATGCTTATGCTTGTCCTGGTCAGTATTGGTTTGGTTCGCAATTGATTGTAGCTCCTTTTGTAGAAAGAACGGATTTCTATACTGGACATTCGAGACAAGTAAGTTGGGAAACATTTTCCCTTCACCTATTTACGTGTATGCATATATTTATATTGTTATGGTAGGTTGTATGGTTACCTCCTAGTGAAGCTCCTTGGAGAAATATATACAGTGGAGAAGCTTTTCAAGGAAATCAATGGCATGTGATTTATGGAAGACTAGAAGATATTCCTGTATTTGGTATGCCAGGTGCTATTATTCCACTTTCAAGAGATGAAGAAATTGATGTTGATTCCTATCGTTTTCCTACCGATAATCCTCGCAAATTGGAGTTGATTGTTGTTGGAGGTGATTGTGGTAGTTTTCAGTTGTGGGAAGATGATGGTCGAGTGGAACCTAGCTTGGAATCGGGAGGAGTTTGTATCACAGATTTCCAGTTGAAATGGGAGAAACATCGCGTGGAAATGACTATAGACAAAGTGCAAGGAGACTTGTCGGTTGTTCCAAAGCAACGAGATTGGAAAATCACTTTTCTTGGTGTAGCTCCTCATGTGCAAGTAACTGCTTATTCCAATGGAAGTATTCTTTCTACCGTCAAGCAAGTGGATGAACAAAGAGAGTCTATTTCTATTAGCTTTGAAAGTATTCCTGTGACGCATAATCTTCAGGTTGTATTGGAAGATAGTGCTGCAACAACTTGGATAAGAGATAGAACAGATGAGAAAATACGTCAATTGTTGTTTTGGTTTCATCTAAATACTGTAGTCAAGGAAAAAATCGACAACGCTCTCAGTACCTTGAAAAAGGAACCTCATCGGTTGAACGAAATATCTGAACATATGCTTTCTGATTCTCAAAAGCGAGCTTTGTTGGAGTATTTGACCTGTTGTGGTTGTCATTGTGCTTGGAACGCACGGCCTAATGCTCCTTTTATTGTTTGGAAGACAAACGATAGTTGCATGGAATACAAGGTATATTGGTATTCCAAGAAAGATGGAAGGAAGATTCATTTCGATTGTTGGGAGTATAACAGCAATGAACGCATACTTTACGGTTATGAAGAGCAGCAGGTGGCTTCCGATTGGAATTTATGTGTAGAATATGGCAATGTTCTTACTGTGTTTTTAAGTAATTCGGTATAGATACAAGGCAACAGTGTGTGTGTATGAAACCACAAAATGGTTGCAAGCCGCGCTTATTTTCTTATTGTAAGGAAAGAAATCAATGATGTTCCACTTTATGATGACTAGGATCACACAAAGCCCAAGCACAGAAAGACATTCTTATTCCGGTTTTGGATAACCCACAGTGTCAAAACTATAGGCAAACTCTTCAACTTGTTGTTTCAACGCATCTATTTCACTGGAATAATTCTGGAGAGCATCTTTAAAGTCTTTGAGTTTGGGACCTGAATTCTTCTTAATCTTTGCTGCCAACGCAACTCCCTTATCGACAAATTCTGCTACCCTAAATATCGTTGTTCATTCCACTTCCTATTCCAAATAGAAAGAAACTTACTGATCAAAGTCTTTCTCCACCAATCCACGAGTCGTCATCGCATGAGTACCCATTCGAATACCTCCGGGAGTAAAAGCACTTTTATCACCAGGAACCGTATTCTTATTTACTGCCACTGAAATCATTTCCAATACTTTTTCAGCTCTGGCTCCATCCATTCCACTAGGACGAAGGTCTACCAACATCAAATGATTATCTGTGCCACCACTAACCAAATGATAACCTCTTTCTTGTAACTTGGAAGCTAAGTGTTTTGCATTCTTTAATACTTGTTGTTGATAAGCTTTGAATTCTTCGGTGGATGCCAATTTCAATGCGACAGCCAATGCTCCAATCGTATGATTATGTGGACCTCCTTGTAAGCCTGGAAATACAGCACCGTTGATAGCATTCTCCAATTCATAATAAATAGGCTCTTTGGTCTTTGAATAGCCTTTGATTCCTTTGCGATAAAATATGAGAGCTCCTCGAGGTCCACGCAATGCTTTGTGAGTAGTGGTCGTTACCACATCTGCATAAGGAAAAGGAGACGGTACGACATCGGCAGCAACTAAACCTGATATATGTGCAATATCGGCCATCAAATATGCTTCGTTTTGATCGGCTATTTTACGCATTCTATTTTGCATTGTCAATCAGTTGTTCTCCCAATTATCAAATACAAGACTGACTCACCTTGCATAATCATAGTGCCTCGAATAGGCAGAAAATCCAGCAATAATCAGTTTTGGATGAAATAAAGCAGCATTTCTTTCCAATTGATCATAGTCAATCAACCCAGTACTCTCATTCAATCGATAAGGCATGGATTCAAAAAAGATACTGGTAGCAGAGACTCTTTTCTTTGCAGTCATAAAACCATGCGATAAATGACCTCCGTGAGGAAGATCCAAACCCATAATTCTATCGTGTGGATGTAACAAGGCTGTATACACGGCAAGATTAGCAGGAGAACCGGAAAGTGCTTGTACATTAACACCCCACTCATCGGGGTTGAGATGAAACGCTTTCAACGCACGTTCTTGACAAAGTGTTTCTACTTGGTCGATGAACTGATTTCCTCCATAATACCTTGCTCCTGGATACCCTTCAGAATATTTGTTGGTGAGACAAGAGCCAATGGCTTCCAATACCGCTCGCGAGGTAAAATTCTAAGTCGAATAAGTATACCCCAGGCAACAATTGTTATTATTCCACTATTATATTTACCTCTGAAGGAATGAGCTGAATTCCTCGTGTCTGTCTTCTTTTCTCCTTTTCTATCAATTGATAGATTTCCGAGTCTACTTGTTCCAAGCTACTGTTGAGACTGCTAGGAGGTTGTGACTTGGAACCCGAGTCTACCGCTCCTTGTGCTACAGAAAAGTTTCTTTTCCATTTGGGATAAACCAGGCAACTAGGACTGAATCTCCCAACCACTATTCTCATGTCGTAGAAAGAACGAAATTCACAACGACATAAAAAGAATATCAGACAGTGTGAAGAAATGTGAATTGAGATTGCGAGCGAGTTGGACCAAGGGGGAGGCTTTTTATTACGGAAGGATGACCAATCGATTCTCTCTGCAATCTCTATGCTCTGGAAGAACAGTTGGAGGCCTCCAACAGTGACTGAATCTTTACAGACGCTGCAAAGTATGAGTTTCAGAATCTAGGGGTATCCATGTCTTTTGTTAGAGCAACGTTCTTGCTCTACTTGGAGAACTAGAACCTATTCTCAACTGCACTAAATGCTTACAATGTCAAGTGACAGATGCATTTGAATGAGTCGGACAACACTAGTAGTGTTTCGCCCGCTCGTTATTACTGTTGTTTTTGGCGCACCAAGCACGCTGACTCTTGCCATACCAATTTCAGTGTCATCCATGAAGAGGATTCCAATCGTGTGCTTTGTTGCCTCTAGAATTCTTCTAAGAGGAGAAAAAGATTGCAGACGTCACTTTTGGGAAATGACACACAGTGCTACTACGGGAGCTTGTCAACTCTATATAGCTCTAGGTTCTGCTACAACTATGGATAATATTCTTTGCAAAAATGTCGACACTATCTGTCTCTTTTTACGTATGTTCTCCCTCATGAAGTTGTTTTCGTGATCAATCCAAGGTTGCTTACACGTAATCCAAGTACTTGTTACAAAAATTCACAAATCTTTTTCTAAAGAATCCAATTTCTTGGTTAATGCACCGTTATTCAAACACCCCAGTTGGAGTATTTCTTCAACATCCCCCGAAAGAGATGCAGGAGGACGGCCTCAGCGCCAGCAGTCATAGACAGGGCTCTACCTGGCAAACTGCGAATTCCAGACTCTAGAGATATCCATGTTTTCTGGGATAAACCACACAGCCCCCAGTCTTCCACATTGGATCACAATAGACTTTTTGCCAAGTGCAAATGACGACAAGTTCAGTCCAATACGAATTTCAGGCCCTAGTTCTATCTATGTACTTTTTGGTATAGGATAGATAACTGGAACCTGTCCTCATTCGCACTGAAATCTTCACTATGTCACGTAGCGATGCAACTGAGTAACTCGGATATCGACATCACGTGTCTCGCGAGCTCAATGCGATTATTGGCGCACAAAACACGCCGATGATCCTTGTCATACAATCCCGAAAGCTTCAAATTTTCATTTTGTACCTAATAATAGAGCTGTCTTAAATGGAGAAAAAGATTGCAGACGCGCCTTTTAGAACATGACATAGACTGACTGCTGCAACTACTCCACTAGCTCTCCATTGTCAGTAAGCTCTAGATTCCCCTCACAACAATAGATAGTATACTTTGACAAGATATGTATGGAATCTATTCCTTCCTTGCCTATCCTCTTCCTCATGGTGGTCATTCAAAGGTTGCTTCCAACCCAAATATTCCATGAGAAAAAATTCTCAAATGTTTTTTGGAAAATGAAATTTGTTGAGGCGGCCTTTTATAGACACGATCTTTTATTTTGGGCGCCAAAATCCACCAATCAGAATTCCAGATATAGAAAAAAAATGCACATTTTGGCGCCCGATCTAGTCTTTCCATACGCATCTCCTCATCACTGGAATGTTTCGAGTTGTTTTCCTGTGGTGGAAAAAGTGGTCGTTGTCGTGGCAAAATGGAAGAGAGGGATGTTGCAAAAAGCCAGAATAAGAGAATACAATGGCCTCACGAAGCGGCATGTCAAATGAAAACTACGATGGAGTTTCCTTTACTAGTTATGAATTCTCTTGGAGAGATATGCCTTTATCGCAGTTCGTATTTTCAACCTCAAAATAAACTTATCGATTCCAAGTTCCTGTAGAATGTCAAGCGTTATGTCTGCAAGCATATCGGATGGCACTTCCTTGAGCTTTGGGAGGCAGTAAGAAACTTGTTCATCAGAGAAGCCACACTGCTCTCGTAAGAAAGTATTCCAGTCAAAAGATTTATCACTTGGTATCCTTTCTCTACACATATCTTCCACTTCCATCTCGTCTGTATCAGTTCTGGTGGAAACAATATCCATCTGGGAAGGTTCGGGCACCATAGGAACATCGCTCCTCCATAATCGTTCAAGATTTCTTCCCAACAACTTCGCGAGAGGATCCAACTTCATCAAAACGCTTTCAGTATCCGAGTATACTTTCTGGAGTTGTTCATAAACTTGCTGACCCAAGAAGTCTTTCAAGTTATCAACAGAGCAAACTACAAGTTGACAGTTTGGGCCAATATGGAGACCTTCTTTATCAGAATTGGAACTACTCGCGTCTTGCCAAGCACCAGGTGAAGGTCGCTTCTTTTCAAAACGCCTCTCATAATAGACTCCTGTATTCATTACCCAGTTTTGCTTCTCCGTAAAGTGACTGGAAACTTCATTATTATAACTTGTACTCACAACCAGCTGAATTGCCCATATATCGTTTTCTTCTAAATCCAACTGGGAAGAAACTGGAACTAGAAACTTATCAACTTCCTCCTTAATCATACCGACACTGACACGTGAACTATGGTAGTATTTCAATGCTATGCCTATCAAATAAACTCTTCTCTTCTTGGAACTTGTATCCATCAACATTTCGGTCAAAGAAGACCCGCTTTCATCGGAACCGGAAGAATCATCATCTATAGGCACGGAAACTCGAACAAGAATATCAGGTCCATTAGAATTAAGCCTGTTGGGTAAAAATATTCCATCTTCCGACAAAAACTTGTCATAGAATTCTTTCCAAGCATTTGGAGAATAGGACTGTTCTTTAGCACTGTAACTTGTCTTCAATTCAGAATGAAAGGATGGAACTGTCCGGACACGGCATTTCTCTATTTCCCAAACTATGTCTTCTATAAAACTCTGATGAAATATACTCAACTCTCCCAAACGCCTAGAAAGACAACAACGAACATACAGAATAGCGGCAAATATTACTTCAAATCTAAACTCTAACGAAGAGCGTGACTCTGCGGGAACATTAAGCGGAAACAGGAAATCAAGATAACGCATAAGAGGATAATCCCGGTACTCTTCCTTGATAGCTTTGAAAACGATCTTTGGAAATACTAATTTGATCCGTTGCTGTGTAACGTCAACTTGCCCTGGTCCTTTGTTTGGGCAATACTCATAATAAAAGCCGAAGTTATTAGCAATATCCAGCACGTATTGAGGGCTTTCCCCAAGAACTAAACCGCCATATACAGTTTCGAATACCTGGAATTCGGATTCTAGGATGGATGAAAGAAGCAGCGCAGAAAAAACTTTCAAAGTGTTGAGGTTCATATTCATCGGGGTCGTTGAGTAGACAACATAAGAGGAAATTTCTTCAATCCTAGCATACATCTCATCCTCTGTAAGATTATACAACTTGTTGTGAATGCAAGTATTCACTAACACTTGCATAACATGGCGAACGTAAAGCGGCACACCCTCAGTGTAGTTATATACCTGTTTGAAAAACCAGTCATGTCCTTCTGGATGCTTGGGAAACAATAGTTGCAAAGCGGTTTCTCCTGTGCTTATCTTCATTCCTCGTATAAATAATTTTGTCGAATCCTCTGAAAATGGATCCAAGCGAACAAAGTCTAAATTCACCCGAGAGCTTATTGCATCTTCCTGTTTGGTAATAATAGCATCCGACCTTCCCGCTAGATAACAATTGACAAAACGTTGAATAAGAAGCGAAGATAGAACTCGGAAAAATAAGCAGTAGACGTTGGGTTTGCGAGGATTTCTTTGTGGGTCCAGGTCAGGAAACTGATAAAATTTACGGGATGGTAAAAGTCCAATTTCATCAATAAACAGAAACAAATAACGCTTGTTTGTGACTTGAAATAACGATTTTAACCACTTCTCGGGGTCTTTTCTGTTCTCCAAGACCTTTGCAAGCAACTCTGACTCATTTGGTAGTGAGCCAACTGCTTTCTCGCTTATCGTCTTTATAAGCGTGGGTCTAAAATCTTCCCCATCAAAACGGGGAAAGTCCCTGAGATCTACATTAACATATAGGGTTTCGTTTAACAGGGCTTCCACTGCACGTTTCCCAGCACTCTCTCCACTGCCAGCAATTCCAGGAAACCCGATTATATACTTCTCTAAATCCTGCCGGTTCAACAAAACAAATTCCCTAAAGTGCTTCCCTAATGTGGTTTTGCCACTCCCATACATATGGGGGGCAAAACACACAGAGGGACGCACGTCGTAACTTGACGAATTTGAAGGAGTGTATGAAGAATTAAAGTTCGAGATTATTTGATAGACTGCAGCACGCCTGTTTACAAGAGGACGAATGACAGATATCCTGGGAACTGGAACGTCTGCTCTACTTGAAGAAGCAGCTTCTTCACTCTCTTGCCTTCTTCCCAATCTACCTTCCGTCGTGCCACTTTGGTCGTTTTCTACTGAGGCAACAACAAGTTCACGTTGTCGAATAAGCTTGCCCTGGTAAAGGAGGCTCCTTCGGAAGGAAAGAGGGCGAACACACAAAACCCTTCCACCCCAGAAAGAACTCCGTGTTTGGCAACTGAATTTTGCTTCAAACTTACAACCAACAGTGCTTTGAAAAGCATAAGTTAAGTGAAAAGACAAGAACAGGCAACTGCACGACATAACAACCACCAATTCCCACAACGAACAACCAACAATGAATTTTTTTCAGATTGGATTGTCCTCCGCTTTTAAAGGAAAAAATGAAAATGGCGGACAAAAAAAGGGGACGAGGCAAGCGATTGGCCCTCGTTGCCAGCCACCCAAATTACAAAAAGTATAAATCTGAAAGATGATAACAATGCGTGTTTTGGTTGAATAGGATTAGTTGGGGAGTAGTCAAATTTACAAAGTATTCTTACACCTATGAATATCGTGTAAAGTTGAAAAGCACACATCCAATTTTTTCTTAAACTTGAATCTAACACGCTACTTACTGCATAGCATTCCAAGAGTATACTAGTTGAAGATAGTTTTTGCAGCAATAAAAAAAATGTCTTCTAACTGCTCTTTTACAGGTAAATGGAAATGAAAGCAATTATGATATGAATAAAGCTAGGTGGGACTTAAACTTGAGAGAGAATGAAGAAAAGGCAAAGGAATATCAGCATTTAGCTGTGGCCAAGTACAATCTACCTAGTAGTAGGCTAAAAGAGTGCAGAGTACTTTTTGAACAATTTGTTGTGGTTGGGACAGCCCATGATGCAACTTGTTCATAAGTAGCCTTTTAGAGAAAATGCTTTTGTTTCGACTTTAAGCAAATATTGATAGTATTACCTGTTTCAACGTAAGCGAGCCAAGTCTGGTTTGTTCTTCTTTTGCATTGTATCTTGGTACAAACTGTCTTTGGAAACCAAAAGTTTTGATACAGCTTTAAATTTATTAGAGTATTTTGCGTTCTCAGTGTCTATACTGTCCTTTTCCTTGTCCCAGTCAAAACTCGGCCATAGTTGATCTTCGAAAGGAGAGCAAAGGAGGTCACCTTTGAACCATAGCGTCCATCCTTTTTTCCACACCAACTTGACCAAAAGTCACGGAAAGACATTTTGAAGCAAATGGTCGAAATTTTACCAAGAGCATTAGTCTATATAGGTCAAGTATATCATCCTATGTGGCACTATTTCTATCGACGATGAGTTGCATTGACTTGGAACGTTGTTTCTTCTCAAAACTCGAGTTGGAGATAGTAATTCCGAAGGAAAGATGCTTCAAAACATTCTGAAAAGATGGCGACTCTTCCAGACTGTTTGATGAGATTGATTGGGCACTAGTTCTGTTTAACGTTACCGCCACAGGTTGGTGACACCAAAGCAAACAGTAGACAGATAACAAGAATTTTTGCTTGTTCAGAAGAAACAAACATAACAAATGCGTGGGTGGTTGGTAAAAGAACGCGGTTGAGCTTAAACTGTTAACCTTTGTTCTTGTGACTGTATAAAGAGTCTTATTCTTCGTAGCTCGGTCCAAAGCCGAGTTTTCCTGTCACCTAAAAATTAGACATTCTCAGCTGTCTTTATCCTTTTTCAAGGTGAATATATGATTACACCGAGGAGCTTTTACACGCAACAAGAACGTGCGGACGCAGCAGTTTTGTAGTTGTTGTGTGCATTCTCAAGTTTGTCTCAATATGAAAAGTGACTTTATTAGTTGAGATACGTGGCGTTGTATTCCATGTCTGGATTATTCGAGTTGCCTTCACTAGTACTATGAATAAGAAGTAGATAGTTTTTAACATGACTCTACCGTGAGCAATTTGCAAGGGAACAAGCAAAATCGGTCGTATTGGTTTGTAATTGTGGCGTCCGTACTATCGAGGATGAGTTGATTTGGTTTGAAACGTTCTTTCTCTTCAAAACTCGAACCGGAGGAGAACGTTGGTCTAGAACAGGACACGACAGTCATTTCTTAAGAAAGACGCTTCAAAACAATCTATAAGATGGCGACTCATCTAGACCCTCTGTATTTTGCCACAAGAGTGTTTTACGAGATTGAATGGGAACTTGTTCTATTCACCATAGTCGCTGCACCTTGGTGACACCAAAATAAAGGGACGAACAAGAAATTTTGCTATGCCAGAAACAAGCATAAAAACTGAGCGACTGGTTGGTAAAAACAAGCACTTGAGCTTGTATTGTTAGCCTTTCGATCTAGTGTTTGTGTTATAGGGGTCGTATCTTTCGTAGCTCGGTCGAAAGCCAGGCTCTCGTGTCGCCCAAAAGCAAGACAATCTCAGCTGTGTTAGTTCCTTTTTTAAGGTGAATATGTGATTACAATGAGGAGCGTTTTCGTGCTAAGAGCACCAAAAGCTAGTCGCCTGGTGCTTACTGGACGACCGCAGACTGCACAGTCCAAAATTTCACTGATACTATTCCGTGAAATGCTTTTGCCGTATTTTATGTGAAAAGCCTCTAGAGGACCATAGTTATTGAATCACGAGACGTCTGCTTAAGAATGCCATTTTTCATTGAGCCCGCTATAGGATTTGCCCAACAGAACCTAAGACCTTTGCATCGTTCTTCAGAGTATACAATTTCCTCGGTAGAAATAGTTTGTGTATATGAACTTGAGAACAGAGTAACCTCATAATAGAGCGCATGTCTGCAACAGATCATTTCCAGTGGCCAGTAGGCAACCGCGAAAATCGAATGCAGACGCTGTAGTTTTGTGGTTGTTTCGTGCTTTGTCCAGCTTGTCTCAGTAATAAAAAGTGACATTTTTAGTTGAGATAGGTGGCGTTGTAATCCATATTAGGATCGTTCTTGTTCTCTCACTAGTACTTTCTGAACAAGAAGTTGCTAGTTTTCCACTTGACTTTCCAGAGAGAATTTTTCAAGGGAAAAGGTAAAAGCCATTGGCTCTTCATAACACTGGAAGTGTCACAAGTGAGACATTTGAAGAAAGCATTTCACAGTCCGACCGGAAACCGAAATGACTGCCTTCCGTCTAGCCAACTGTACAACGAATACTTTTGCTTCATCGCGGTCACGGCAGAGTTACAATCTATTCCAACTTTCCGCTGGAAGTCAAGTCCAGTACTTTCGAACAGAATATTCCATTTTCAAACTTCCTCTGCTGTGTCTCCACAATCAACTAAGTGGAGGTTGTTGGGCATCGTACTCTGTTTCCTCCTCTGTCTCCAAAGTTTATTTACAGTAAAAAATTTCGAGCTAGGCGAAAACGAATTTGGGTATGGCATTGTTGTTTCGCACTAGTTCATCAATAGCATGTGCTTGTAGAATTCACTCCACCAAAGCACGTTGTACTCAGTGAAAGTTTGTTTTGTCCTGCGGCAGAAGCGGAACACTTTTGCATTTGTTGCAATGAAAAAGAATAAAAGACACCTGTACCTGTACACTTCAAATTTCTTATCGCACTGTCATAGCGAAACTTTGCTTTTTTGGTTCTGTTTCACTCTAGGTTCCCTGAGCGCCGCAGTAGAGCAGAAGCAACCAAAGAGGAAAAAGCGAGAAGATAATAAAAGCAAAGCGGTCCTTGCGTTGTTTTTCTTTCAAAATAAACTTGAATCGTCAATCGACATAAAGCGCAGACGATTCCAAGATTGGCTTTGTGGCCTTGTTATACCGAAGCCAACCTACGCAAGAGACGATGACACAACCAGCTGACTATGTAAAAGAGGAATCAGCGGTTGCTACGTTACAAGAACTACGCTTATTTACTCTTTATTGAGTCACATTCGGTTTTTTAACCTGGTCTTTTTTTCTTGTGTCGACGACTGCGTAGACATGCCGTCTTGGTAACGCAACCCCATTGTCACCCTACAAGGATAAAAAAGGGCAGCTTGACACTTTCGGTTTACTCTTCATTGCCAGTATAGGTAGAAAACAAAGTAGAGTCCAAAGAGTTTAGACACCTTTTGTTTCTTCTACTGGCACTGGCAATACTGCACCAAAGTATTCTGCACCAAATGTTCTAACCGATTGAGTGCGGTGGGAAGTTGACCTCTGCTCTGCCACCTTTTGTTGGGTGTCTCTCGTGTGTTTTTTGCCTTTTCAAAGCTTGAAGACTATTTATTCTGTAATGTTTTAGAAGTTTCTTCAGAGGTTTTTTGTTCTAGTCTTTTTCCGTGTTTCGTAGTGTGTGAAAGGCTTCTTTCACAACAGCGTTGTCATGACCCCGCCAATCTCCACATCTTCAACTAGTAACTTGTGCGCGTATGTATAAGTATATTTGTACAGATTCGTGGTGTAGAAAGAAGAGTGCAATGGTTGAAAAGTAACAGCAGTGTACTAAGGTACCTGTAGAGGAAGCAATTGAAAAAGGGTCACGTCCTTGTACATATCTACCTATAATAGCTGTTTTTGCTCGTAGAGATTGCAAGTTTAGTGTACTTGACAAGGTTTCCAAGTATCATTCAGTGCCTTTAAGCGCGTATGGGTGTACTTGGAACTTTTTCAAGTTAATAAGGTAGATTTTATTAACGAAAGTATATGGAAAAATTGCAGCCTTATTAAGCCAAAAAAGTTTGACAATACTAGAAAAGTAAACCTGCAATTTTCCTGACTATTCTTATCTCCAGCACAGCAAACGCGTTGTCTTGTGGCGTTACAAACTCTACTATCGGTGACACCATAACTTTCTTCGCGAATTGTGCTCCTTTTGGTTCACTGCGCATGGTAAAGTAGCTTGTAAGGATCAAATAGCTATGGAGTTTTGGAAGCTGATTTTTCTTACCACTTCATCAATCTCATCATCTCCATTAGAATAAGAATTCCACAATTCATCTATGATGGAACATCCGATGAGCCGAGCTCTGCTCCGCTTGCTCAATTGGATCTTTCAAAGCGGAAAGATTCCAAGTTCATGGAATTCATCTCTCCTTATTTCTATTCCGAAAAAAGGAGATTTGAAAGATATGAACAATTATAGAGGCATTAGCCTCATCAGTACCATTGTCAAACTGTTGAGTGCAATTGTTACCAATCGCATTCGTTACGCAGTTGAAAAAGACAATGTACTGGTACGTGAGCAAGCAGGATTTCGTACTCGCGAGGAATGTGCAGCACAAGTGATTGCTTTGGTAGAGTGTGTCCAACGACGATGGAACAAGGAAATGCGTCCTACCTATGCATGTTTCATCGATTTACGTAAAGCTTTTGATCGAGTTCCACATGAAGCCTTGTTTCGTAAACTGGAAAGTTTAGGTATTCGAGGTCGATGTTTGGAATTTTATCGAGGGCTTTATCGTAGTTCGTGGACACAGGTATCCTCACGGATATCTGATACACTCTCCCCTGCATTTCCATTTTGTAGAGGTGTACGTCAAGGTGATCCTTCCTCTCCATTACTATTCGATCTGTTTATCAATGATCTACTTGAACAATGTCGACCATTTGGTATTCGAGTGGTTGGCATGCCTGAGAGTAGCATTGGAACAGAGAATCGATTACCTGGATTGATGTTTGCCGATGATGTGGTATTGTTATCGCCTAGCCGACATTGTCTTGAAGCCTCCATGCGCAAGGTAAGTGAATATTTGACTAAACTTGAAATGGAAGTTGGTGCATCCAAATGTGGTGTTACTGTCTTTCATGGATGTGTAGATAAAGTTCGAAGGAGGCAATGGCAATTACAAGACAAAGACATACCTGTTGTGGAAGAATATCGTTATCTAGGTATCGATTTGAATTGTAATTTGGATGAAGGATTTACGGTGCGACGTCAAATCCAACGTTATCGTCAAAAGCTTCATATGGCAACTCCATTTCTACGTAGTGGTAGGATACCAATGGATCTCCGCCTATGTGTTGTCAAAAGTTGTTTGCTAGCCTGTTTAGTTCGGGCTCTGAGTAGTGGGGTATGCATCAACTGCATGCAAAACGTTTGAGGTTGGTGTTGAATCAAACTTTGCGAACGGTTGTAGGAGTGCATACGAAACACACAGGAGTATGTTTTAGTGTTTTGTATACTGAATTGAGTATATCTAGTGTAGAATCACTTATAGCAGGACGCCGGACACGTGTATGGGCCAAAGGACCTAGTATGCGTACATGGATCTGTCAAATGTGTCAATGGATACCTACATTTCGGAAAGGTACATGGGTGAAAAATACCAAAGCTTGGTTGTTGAGGAGATTGGGTAGCTCGGCGGTAAGGGAGATTGAAAGATCACCTCGTGGTTCCAAGGCATTGCAACGAGCAGTTCAACAGGTTATCCATCATAAATGGTTAACTACTGGCAAAATGACTCAAACCAATACATGGCAACAGTATTGTCAGTATGCATTACAAAGCGGTAGTGCATTGTTGCGTGATAACTCCCTCGACTTTCCCGAATATAGCAAAAGTCTTTTATGGCTGATGCGTATTCGTGTTGGTGGTTGGAGTTCCTGCTCGAGGCTCGCCAGAATAGGTATATTGGATGAACAATGGAAGACTTGTTGTCCTTGTTGTTTGGACAATGTACCTGAAACATTGAGTCATTTACAACAAAAATGTACGTTACTGTCATGCTCAGCCGAATCGCAGCTGCACACCCAAGAAACCAATCAATTGCCAACAATTACAGTTGATTGCAATCTTAATGGGACTAGGGGCACTATGGCTTGTCTAAAAAACTTAAACTACAGAAATACAAGTATGAAAAAAAATTCCCATTCCTTGACAAGTTTTAGATAGGAAACTACAAAATCATTCAACAATCCTATAAAGTATCACGCCTAGGAGTGCAATATTGAATTGATAAAGGAAATCTCAATAATAGTAATCCTTTCAGCGATTTCAAAGAACATGGTACAGCGATTTGGAAACGACTGCCTCCGTTTGCTAGTCCCGATTCAATCATCGTACTTTTGTCCACTGATTTGACTCTCGCACATTGAGAATTAGGGCAAAAGCATGCTACATAGAAGGAACAATATCCAACGTATAAAAGCCAAATACCGGTGCTGACTTAAATGCAAGTTGTTAAAACGCTCTAAGGTAAAAACGCAGCGCATTGTGTCAAGTCGATCCTGCATACATAAAGAATTGTACTATCCAACTTGGCATCATTGGGCATCCAAACGTGCTTAAATTGCAGCCACTTTTATCGATCTAAGACGGTGCCGGGCTTAGAATACTTACTGTTGTCAGAGCAACTTACGTTACATCAAGGCTGCTACACTGCATGCCCGAGTAATCGACTCGCAATAAAGAAGCGTTATGAATGACTGCAGAGCAACTGTAGTGCCTACAAATGACGAAAAGCTCTGATAATGGCAATTTATCGAGCTACGT
This sequence comes from Galdieria yellowstonensis, assembly GCA_026122205.1. NCBI lineage: Eukaryota > Rhodophyta > Bangiophyceae > Galdieriales > Galdieriaceae > Galdieria > Galdieria yellowstonensis. The sequence goes on from JANCYU010000064.1 coordinate 164,078, forward strand.
TTTACATTGGATTGCAACTCTCAAGGAATAGACGTTTCTGCGTGCAATTTATCACTCCTCTAATTTTTGTTTGGTCCATTGCTCCACTTGTCAAACATTTAAAGCTAACTCACGAAAACTGTAAAAAAGAGACTCTATTCGTTGCATAATAAAACATAAAAAGGAACAAAGATGTACTGCATGACAAAGAGGCCTAACGTATTTACTACTGTAGAGATATTGTAATGAACTGAAGAGACAAAAAACATGCATAGTAGCAATTCTCTTGGCGATTTACAAGGACAGATGAGAACTGTCTAGGAATAACTGCTTCCTCTTGCAATTCACGATTCAACCAACATTTTTGTCAATGCTCAATTTGTCACGCAATTAGAAATAAGGCAAGAAGAAAAATATGAAAACGTGACACGTCTCAGGTTATAAAAACATACAAAAGGTACAGTGTAACTGCAAGTAGTTAAAAACTTGATACTATGCAATGCAGCAATTGAACTATACTTAAACCACCAGTGGTGCCGTCGAATTTCTCGATGCTGGGCGACCCAACTGGCTTACCCTGCAGCAAATTGAAATCTACCCACAATGGTGTTGATCACAGAAGATTTACTACCGCCAAAGTACTTTTTACGTTATACCAAGGCTGATTCACTGTTTCGACGTCTAGTTGCAATAAAGAGGCTCACCCATTACACGGCATTTCAGGAACTGTACAGAAATGAAATCACAAAAAACCTCAAAAAAGCCAGTTCTTTCAGCAAAGGGCATTACGATAAAGGCACAAGGCACTGAACCAGTTCAATCATGCAAAGAATAACAGTGGTACTATCAAATTGAGAATCGTTAGAAAACCGAACTAGCTTACACTGCAATAGTTTGCATCTATTCACGAGGTTGTTGGGGAAAGAGTAATTACGATTGTCAAATCGTGGTTACTTCACTGTTTCTCAGAATTGTGGACTTTAATAAGGAGACGTAGGCTTTTCGAAACGCTAGAAGCATTGTAATGCATCGAAATGACAAAAAGAATCCTCCATACTAAAAATCCACTCAGGCAATTCGGACAATTTATTAGAATTGTCTAGATAGAGACAACTGCCTTCTTGTGCAAGCAACGATTCTACATTGATTTTTTGTTCTTTGCTTTTATGGTAAAATTAAATTATCGAAACGTCACCCTGCTCAAATTGTAAAAACAAAAGGAGGTAGAATAAACGCGAGCTGTTAAAAGGCATAAAAAAATGGTTCATTGAACTGTACTAGTTCAGTGATGCATAAACTAAAAGCAGTATCTTCTCAATCGACATCTTTGGAACAAACCCTAATTAACACTGCAGTACCCAGTATAGAGTTACGACGAAGTTGGTCAAGGAATACAAAGCACTGTTAAGGTACAATTTTCAATATATCAAGTTTGTTACCTTGCACTTCAGAGCGGTCGAATCGTGGCTAGGAGGCATAATGAATACATGACACTACAGGTTCTGTAACACATTCGTAAGACCGAAAACAAAGATAATGGCAATCACAGTGATTTGTAACAATGGAATTGAACTGTTTAGAAACAACTGATTCCTCGTCCAAGTCACGAAACAGCCAATGCTTTTTGTGACAACTGATCCTCTAGTCAGCCATTTAGAACTAACGTAATAATAAAGTTAAAAAAGCTTATCTCTATAGTTTATAAAACACAAGAGAAGGAAAAGTGTAGATACAAAATTTACAGAGACATTAAGAAATAGTTACCATGCACTGAGTCAATCCCATAAAGCATAGGTTGCTTACTGTACGATCAAATCCAGAATCAGTGGGCATCCAAGCGAGCTAAAACTGCAATAGGTTGTAGCGATCCACGACGATGTTGGTCGTAAAATTTTTACAATAATCGAAACATATTTTAAGTCATATCAAGGCTGGTCCAACGTTTCAAATTCGTCGAATTGTAACAAAGAGCTCTATAAAAACATGCCACTGCATGGCTTTTACATGCAGTAAAAGTACGAAAAAGCATGATCAATGGCTATCCACCAAGCAAAAACACGTATAGTACAAGGTACTGCACTAGTTCAATTGTGCATTAACCAACAGTAGTACCATCAAAAATTTCTTTATTGCAATCCTCTCCGCTATTTACAACGATGGATCAGAACTGCGTAGGAATAACTGATTCCTTGTATGCAATGCTCCACATGTCACGCATTCTGAATCAAGGTAGGCATTAATTATGAGAACCTTATTTTCTATAGTATATAATACACAAAAAAGGGAGATAGTTTGACCACAACTTGGTTAGAGGCATGAAGAAAAAAAAAAAATGCAATGCACTGCGTCAATCCAATGAAGACAGATGAATAATTGTACAATCGAATCGAGCATCCATGGGCATCAAAACGAGCCAACACAGCAACAGCTCGTATCAATCTAATGCGCTGTTGGGCAAAGAAGTTGTGATGGCCAAAGTACATCTTCGTTTAGTTCAAGGTAGCTTCATCATTTGAGAGTCTTCGACTTGTAATAAAGAGATTTATGATCACATGACACCACAGATATTGTACTACACTAAAATTAAAGGGAAAACATAAAAATGGCGATCCTTTTAGCAGAAAACCATTACTCAAAAGGCATTCATGGCACTGCACCAACCCAATCATGAATGAACCAAGAGTGGTATCATCAAATTGAGAATCGTTGGGCAACCGAACGGGCTTTGATTGCAATGAGTTTCATTTATCCACCAGTGCTGGGCATAGAAGATTTACTATAGTCAATTCGTGGTTACTTCAATGCTGTTCAGAATCCCTGGATTTGTAATAAGTCAAATTTTCAATGACACGAAAGGCATTGTGGTACATCAAATTGACCAAAAAAAAACTTCTTAATGGAAAGCTCTCTGCCAGTTCTAACAATAGATTACGACTGTTGGGAGACCATTCTGTTTCCCCGTGCAAGATAATTTCGAACCAACGATTTTTTTTATTCTTTGTTACGCTTGCGATACAGTTAGAATTACAATCAATTAAATTATTGAAACAGAACCCTGTACATTGTATTCAAACATAAAGAAGAATGTAGCTTAAACGCAAATTGTTAAATAGCATTACAAAAAAGTTCATTGAACTATACGAGTTCAATCATGCATAGACACACCAGTATTTTCTCATTGGACAACGTTTTCCACAAACCTACTTACACTGCCATGATCATTATAGCGTTACGACAAAATTGAACACCGGATACTAAGTATTGTCAAGGCAATTTTTAAATTACATCACGGTCCTTGCACGGCATTCCATTGTAGTCCGTTCAAAATGAAGGGTCATGACAATTACATGACTTAATAGGTTTGATAAAGAATTAAATCACAAAAAATAGCATTGGCAATCTCAGCGCTTCGCAACAATGGATTTGAACGGTGTGGAAACAGGTAACACCTCGAGCAAGACAGAAACAACCAATAACAAATTGACAATTGCAATTTTGACCGCGTATTAAGATAAATGTAACATAGAAATCACGTACACTGTATAGTTTATAAAGCACAAGAGAAGGTAGAAGGCGTAGCCACAAATTGTTAAAACGCATTAGGGAAGAAGTACCATGCAGTGAGTCAATGCAGTAAAGTATAGACAAATAATTGTACAAGCGAGACGAGCATCAGTGGGTATCCAAACGAGCTAACACAGCAACAGCTTTTATCGGTTTTTGATGGTGTTCCACACAAAAGCTTAACAGTAGTCAAAGTACATTTTACAGTATGCCAAGGGTGTTTTATTGTTACATAGTCTTCAACTTGCGATTTCGAGGCCTAATGAGTACATGGCACTAGAGGTATTGTACTACAATAAAATTACAGAAACAAACGATAATGTCGATCCTTTCAGCAGAAAACCATCACTCAAAAGTTACAAGGCACTGCAGCAGCTCAATCATGAATGAACCCAGAGTGGTAAAATCAAATTGAAGAGTGTTGGGCAACTGTTGACACAATAAGTTACATTTATCCACCCCTGTTGGGCAACCAAGATTTACTATAATCAATTCGCGGTTACTTCATTGCTTTTCAGAGTCCTGGAATTGTAATAAGGAGAATGAAGCTTTCACTGACACTAGAGGCATTGTAATGCATGGTAATGACCAAAATAACCCTTCATAATGGAAACCTCTCAGCCAGCTCTAACAATTGATGACAACTGTTTAGAGACCCCACTGCTTCTTCGTGTAAGCCATTATTCCACCAATGTCACTTTTTTCATTTGATATGCTTGTGCTCCAGTAAAAATTATATTCAAATTAAATTATAGAAATGGAACCCTGCACATAGTATAAAAACATAACAATTAGTGTAGCTTAAATGCAAATTTTTCAAAAGCACGACAAAAAGCTACATCGAACTGTACTAGTTCAATCATGCAAAAACTATCAGCAGTACCTTCTCATTGGACGTTGTTGGCAATAAACCAACTTACGATACAGCAACCATTATAGCATTACAACAAAGTAAAGCATGGAACGCTAAATATTATCAATGCACTTTTTTAATTATATCACGATTATTGCACGACATTTCAGAGTGGTCGACTCGAAATTAAGAGGCATAAACCCTAAATGCCAATATAGGCTTTGGAACATATTCACCTGACAAAAAAGCAATAGTAACGGCAGTCGTCCCAACGATTTGCAGCAATGGGTTTGAATTGTTTAGGCTCAACTAGCTCCTGGTGCTACTTACGAAACAACCAATGCTACTTTGACATTGCAACTCTAGTGGCATATTTAGAATTAAGGTAAAAGTGCTATCTAAACGCTTACACCATATAGTTAATAAAACACAACAGAAAAAAGCTGCTATCGCCGCAAATGGTAAAAACACATTGACGAAGAGGTACCATTCACCTAGCCAATTTAGTAAAGTTTAGACGAGTAATAAGTGTACGATGATAGCAAGCATCAATGGGTATCCAAGCGAGATGACACTGCAACAGCTTTTACTAACCTAGGACGGCGTTTGGTACAAAATCTTTACAGTAGTCAAGAAACACACCACGCTAAAGTAGCTTCGTCGTCTCAAAGTAATCGCCTTGTAATAAGAAGGTCTAATAAATACGTGCCATTACAGTTATTGTATTGCAATAAATGCAAGCAAAAAAAATGAGAAACGGGAATTCTTTAAGAAAGAGCATCACATAAGAGTCTGAGAGGTATCACTAATCCACTAATGCATAGTGCAACTATGGTACCACCGAGTTGAACTGGGTCGAAAAAATGAAGCTGGCCTAGAAAAATAGAGGAGTAAGCACCTGCTACAAAGTTGAAACAGGCATACTTAGTACAGTAACAATTATTTTTACGACGTCAGCAGATTGATGCGTTTGGAAGGCGGGTAAGAGGCTGACAGGTTTACAAGGTTGTTAGGTTTTCTTAGGTTTTCCTAGGTTTTAGGGTTTATTAGGGTTTATTAAGGTTTATTAGGGTTTATTAGGGTTTATTAGGGTTTATTTAGGGTTTATTAGGGTTTATTAGGGTTTATTAGGGTTTATTAGGGTTTATTAGGGTTTATTAGGGTTTATTAGGGTTTATTAGGGTTTATTAGGGTTTATTAGGGTTTATTTAGGGTTTATTTAGGGTTTATTAGGGTTTATTTAGGGTTTATTAGGGTTTATTAGGTTTTATTAGGGTTTATTAGGGTTTATTTAGGGTTTATTAGGGTTTATTAGGGTTTATTAGGGTTTATTAGGGTTTATTAGGGTTTATTAGGGTTTATTAGGGTTTATTAGGGTTTATTAGGGTTTATTAGGGTTTATTAGGGTTTATTAGGGTTTATTAGGGTTTATTAGGGTTTATTTAGGGTTTATTAG